>JAXCGZ010011794.1:40000-60000 GCA_037179515.1 Halocaridina rubra
TCTCTCCCTATATATATATATATATATATATATATATATATATATATATATATATATATATATATATATATATATATATATATATATATATATATATATATATATATACGATCATTGCATGGACAACTTCATCTACAAGACATATTGAATCAGTTCTTTATTTTTTTTTAATCTCCCCGTATTGCGTCCTTAATATTATTCATAGCATTAGTGTTAAGAAATCCATTTTTGTTTTACAAAATGCATAAAATATTTGTGTTGTAATATTTGTTGATAATAGAAATGTTATATACATACATACATACATACGTGCGTACACACACACATGTATGCATACATGCACACATACATACACTTGTATGCATGCATACATACATTCATACATACATGTATATTCACATACATACATACATGCATAAGTACATACATGTATATATAAATACATGCATGTATATCCACATACATAATCATAATTAAATGAATAATGACTTTGAAATGCGCAAGTTATAGCTCTTCCACTTGGACAATGCATGTGTGTGTGTCTATAAACCTTCTGTTATCAGGGTTCTTGAGTAACACTTTTATCTTATCGATATTCTCCTAACGCTCGCGCTTGCTGGTTATGCTACATAGGCCTACTTTTACAGCCCTATCATTGCCGAATTCTACTTAGGGATAATTTGAACATCAAAGACAGTGTTTTCTTAAACATAATCCACTATTAATTCTCCGGTAAAAATAGCTAAGTTATCTTTCCAGAGTGAAAAATAAAACTTGTTTAGTATTGAGTGTGGAGTTATTCCCACCACTATGCAAATATGTATGTTTTAGTCTTTGTTTGTTCGTGTGTGTGTATGTATGTTGTTGTTTTTTAGTTCTCAAGCACTAAGTTATTTTTTTTTCATACATGTTATTGCAGACACAAGTACATTATCGCCTTTAATAATCTTGACCTGCCCAAACTATTTTGTTCATGAGAACCTATACGCTCAAAATTATGCCATAGCTCTAAGCTTAAATAGTTTTTTACATGTACTTTACTATGGGACAACAAGGTTTTGGTGGTAACTCATAAAATCCATCCCGAAAACTCCAACCCAAGAATATTCCAACCCACGAAAATTCCAACCCACGAAATTTTCTCCCCATAAATTTCCACCACACGAAAATTCCACCAATTAATCAATACATTTCAATTTTATGATTGTTTGGCATAAGTTTGTTTCATTGTTAGGTTATGTTAGGTAAGGTTTCGTGGGGTGAAAAACTGGTTGGGAGGATATTTCTTGGGGTGGTAATTTCATGGGAAGGAATTTTCATTGAGGAATTTTCGGGGTGGATTTTACAGGGGTGAAATTTACATGGAATGGTTTTGATAAATTGCATATTTCAAAACTAGATATAAAATCTTCTCTCTAGAGTTTTATACAACTATGATAGAACAAGGTTTTGATAATTTACGTATTTCAGTTCTAGATATAATATCCCTAGAGTTTTATACAACTATTATAGAACAAGGTTTTGATAATTTACATATTTTACTACTAGATATAAAATCTTATGCCTTGACTCTTGTCAAAACTGAAGTATGTTCCGGTTTTACGTCACGGACTCCTTTTTCTACCAAGGGCTAATACGGTTGCCTTCTTGCGAAGGACTTGTTTTGGCAGATGTAATCGTTACCCTGAGTGCATGCCCTTGCTAACCTCAGACCGTAACGGGGCTCGAACCCTCGGCCTGACGCCTCAGAGTCGTGGACGCTACCGCTTGAGCCACGGTGACCACATCCTAAGCTGAAGTATATATCTATTTAAAAGTTTATTTTCATCGTATTACGCTTACGGGGCTTAAAAAAATAAGGAAAAAGAAACTTTAAATATACAGTTACTTATATTATATATCATATTTGAAAGTGAGTGTTCCCTTATCGTACTAACTTACCATTTAATATGAGGTCAATTCATAAACAAAATAATCATGTTTTTGTCTTGTTTTTTATGATCAGAGTATACTTAGAACACACACACACACACACACACACACACACACACACACACACACACACACACACACACACACACACACACACACACACACACACACACTCACACACCGCACACTTATACACATATTAGGTACAGATATGTATATTTGTATACTTGTTCCAAGTACATAGTGCATACAATACTTAGCGCTCTCACTTCACTTATCAGAAAAATCCCAAAAAGTTAATTCAGTTTTATTGTGTTTTTCTCTCGAAATAATAAATTATAATTGGTTTTTTTTATACTGTACTATTAATTTTCTTCATAAAATAGATATGGTTTGTATTTGGATTATAGACCTATTTAATTTAATTGCGTCTTTCTTATTTTACATCGTCATTGGTTTTATTTTTATATGTGTAAGTCGCTAATTTTATTTTTTATCTTATAGAAATCGCCAATTTTAGCTATATAGAAATCGCCAATTTTAGATATATTGAAACCGCCAATTTTAGCAATATAGAAATCGCCAATTTTAACAATATAGAAATCGTCAATTTTAGCTACATAGAAATCGCCAATTTTAGCTATATGGAAATCGCCAATTTTAGCTATATAGAAATCGCCAATTTTAGCTACATAGAAATCGCCAATTTTAGCTATATAAAAATCGCCAATTTTAGCTATATAAAATCGCCAATTTTAGCTATATAGAAATCGCCTATTTTAGCTATATAGAAATCGCCAATTTTGGCTATATAAAAATCGCCAATTATATCTATATAAAAATCGCCAATTTTAGCTACATAGAAATCGCCAATTGTAGCTACATAAAAATCGCCAATTTTAGCTATATAGAAATCGCCAATTTTAGCTATATAGATATCGCCAATTTTAGCTAAATGGAAATCGCCAATTTTAGCTATATAGAAATCGCCAATTTTAGCTATATAGAAATCGCCAATTTTACCTATATAAAAATCGCCAATTTTACCTATATAAAAATCGTCAATTTTAGCAATATATAAATCGCCAATTTTAGCTATATAGAAATCACCAATTTTAGCTATAAAAAAAATCGACAATTTTAGCTACATAAAAATCGCCAATTTTAGCTACATAGAAGTAGTCAATTTTAGCTACATAGAAGTAGTCAATTTTAGCTACATAAAAATCGCCAATTTTAGCTACACAGTAGTCAATTTTAGCTACATAAAAATCGCAAATTTTAGCTATATAAAAATCGCCAATTTTAGCTATATATAGCTTCGCGAGAAAAGGGAACGCGCGGTTGTGTGACAATGCGAAGGACTCTGCTCCACGTTTTTGATTTATCGCTGTGTTCAGGTGGACGAGTTGGAGTTGGGTATATGGGCTCCAGGGGGCTGGTTGGGGTATGGGAGAGGGAGGGGGGTATTACAGACTGGTACAGATTAGGAATTGTACAACGGGTGGGAGGGTGGGAGGCACCCATGAGGACGAAGAAGTGAAGAGTAGAGGGAAGATGGAGTGGGTGAGAGAGAGAGAGAGAGAGAGAGAGAGAGAGAGAGAGAGAGAGAGAGAGGATATTGGATTGATGGAAAGTTGAGGGCGTGGGTGGGGAATGTCGATAGGGTATTTGCGTAGAGGAAGTCCTGACATAGCGGAACTGAAAAGTAGTGGCTGATAAAGGGAAAAGTAGGGGGAGAGGGGGGGAAAAGTGGTAGGGTAAAGTAGGGGTATAGGGGGGTAGGGGGTAAGGTTTAGTAGGGGGATAGGGGGAGGTAGTAGGCGGGTAGGGGGGGGGTGGGTAGTTGTTTGGTACAGTGTTATATAACTGATTTTATGAGGCCGCGATATAGCTGTTGGTCTCGTTTTTTCCGGTTTCGTTGACTTGTAGTTTCCTTTCTCATGGGTGCTAATGGAAGCGCTTGTTGTTTCCTAGTTAAGCCGTCGAATTCCCAGATATCAAATGTTGTCATTTTATTCCTAATATTTAAGATGACTTGAAATGTCTCGTAACAGTGATGAGTTCTCGTTTTTTTTTTATTTATTCAGATAACTGTACATGGGGACATGTGCACATGGGCATTCCCAGTCATATTGCAGTTGATAAACATTACAATCTATATTTGGTTATGTATAAATAAACTATTAATAGAATTTGCAATTAATTTTAAATATCATAGCAAGCAATTAATAATAAAATATAGTGTAATAATTGATTGATGGCTGAAGAGCACTCTGCGATTATTAATTATTTTTTTTATTTGAACGAGAAAAGGCACACACACACACACACACACACACACACACACATATATATATATATATATATATATATATATATATATATATATATATATATATATATATATATATATATATATATATTAAGGATTCTCCCGCTCATTTTCAAAATAAATATAATTTTTTTTTTTTTTTTTTTTTTTTTTTTTTTGAAAATTTATGCTCCAGAAACAAAGTTTAGTCGAAGGATTTTCTCTGGCATTCAGATCACGTTTAGTCTCTTATTTGTGAAGTCATCGTGAGATTGAATTTGGAATGGATTTTTTTTCCCTTATGTTGATGTCGTCATAATAGATTCCATGACTTACTCCGACCTATAAGGTTTGAGTTCGTGTCACAGAGAATATGATTATAGAGGATTGGATCGTGTATTATTCATGTTATTTTTTATTTTTCTTTGAGATACCCAAGAGTGACAGCTCAATCCCCCACTGGATTCGGTTTTACGTTACGAACTCCCTTTTCTACTAAGGGCTAGGACGGTTGCCTTCTTACGAAGGACTTGTTTTGGCAGATGTAATCGTTACCCTGAGTGTATGCCCTTTAACCTCAGTCCGTGACGGGGCGCGAACCCTCGACCTGCCGCCTCAAAGTCGCAGACGCTACCATTTTGCCACGGAGACTACACTGTTCGATCCCCCACTATTCTTAGTTAAATAAAATTTCTATTTAGTTACCCCCTGAGGGAGGGGGGTAAAATATTTTCTCCGTATTCCCCTGCGTGTCGTAAGAGTCGACTGAATGGGGCGGAGCGAGAAGACTGGGAATTCCCCCCTCTGTATTTCTCTTCCCAAGGAGTCAGAGTATTTTGCCTTGACTCAGCCACTCGTTTTATAAGGGGAAAAATGGCTCATGTAATTAGATAGATAGACTTTGAGCAAGTAGACGAAACTGTAGTGTTGTCTATCGTCTCCTAGCCTCTGCTAACTCAGTAGGCATAATGAATACTGCACTGGTAGTGGCTGGCATTTTTGGAGCTAGCTGCTGGGTGAACTGAAGCATGCGAAATTATATATATTTTTCCTGTCATGAAGCTCTGCATATTAATCTTTGTCTAGTTAAAAGATCATGGATCAGTAAAAAAAAACTTGATATATTTTACATAATTTATTACTGTATAGATTCTATTTAGCCTCATATGACATACATCTAAAATATCTTTGCAGTATATTATTGAAAAGTTATGTATTGACTATACACACTTTACTGGTGCCATACTTTTATTGGTGCCATAGTTTTCGTGTACATTTCGGGATTATATTTAAGTCGGTGGAAGGATATATATATATATATATATATATATATATATATATATATATATATATATATATATATATATATATATATATATATTATGGTTGGTAATGTTTCTCTGTAAGTAATTTTTCAGTATTGTAGATGTTTTTCATTCTTGATAAATGAAATGGATAAAACATGGCTGCCCTGAAGAGGAAGCTCTTTGATTCCTTTCTACCCCGCCATTCTTTTTCTCAGTTCCTTTTTTTTCCGGCTATAAAGGGGTACGTGACAGTTGCCATATGTTGTTTTTAGAGATATTTTTTAAAGTATTGAAATCATTAGATATAGAGTTTTTTTTATTAATTTTATTAAACATGAACATAAACTGTGCATCGTTGTACAACAATAATACCTGAATTCTTAAAATAAATAAATAAATAAATAAAGTTTAATCTAAATAAATAAACGACTTGGCAACTCAGGTGCCAAGCGCCCATGCTTTTTTTTTACGATTCGGTTGCCACGTGGTCCGTCTCACACGCAATTATTTTTGTCTTCTTTAATTTCTCATTATTGTGTTTCACTCATATGAATTATTGTGTTTTATATGTGTTTTATCGTTTGTTATGACTCTCATTGGACAAGAGAGTGTAAGGATAGATAATAAGATGAAATTAGGAAAAAATGATGGAGGCAAAACGTCTCTACCCTTTTTTTGTAACTTGGGTATAAAAAGCGACCGTGGGATAAACCTCCTATGATTGGCTGCCAGGGTAGGAGGTGGAGTTCAACCCTTTTTTAACTCTTTTTACTGGCCGATGAGTTATCGCTATATGTATTATCTACGAATTAAGACCGCAAAAGAATCCTAATTTAATCCGGACATAGTTAATTTTAATAACCCTTTTTGGTATTCTAAATATATTATATAGTAATTATCAGAAAATATCTGTATCAATAAAATGTATCTTTCTGTCTTAGACCTTTTATAACATTGACCAGTTTATTAGCCAATCACAAGGAGGGGTCGACTTTGCGATCAATATGGTGCTCCTATTGGCTCTTGCTTGACCAACCGCATCAAAGGGTTGGTGACCTGACCCGGACCCGCCCACAATGCTGTTTTCGCGTGTTGTGATTGGCGGAATAATTATGGTGTTTTTAACTAGTATTTGTTTTGATATAATATTTTAAATATATTGTAGATTGCGATGTGTATATTATTTAGGTAACTAGTGTCTGTTATTATTATTATTATCATTATTATTATTATTATTATTATTATCATTGTTATTGATAGTATTGTTATTATTATTTTTATCATTATAATTTTTATTATTATTATTATTATTATTATTATTAATATTATTATTATTAATATTAATATTATTGTTATTATTATTATTATTATTATTATTATTATTATTATTATTATTATTATTATTATTATTATTATTATTATTAATTATTATTATAATAGAAATTCAATTTTTTATAGAGTGTCACTAAACATTAATATAGATTTATTAATGAATGAGATATCTGCACACCCATCCATAATTTGAACATACCACTACGAAGCATAACCAGCAGTGTATGTGGTGGGTATATAAGTAGCCAAGTGACCATAGACCCTCCACACCCTCCCTCTATCAGTCCCCCTCTGTATAGGGGAAGGGATGGTTAAGAGGGAGGAGCTTTTCAAGGAGGGATGGGTAGGAAAATAAGGAGGAGATGGGTAAAAGTTGTGCATGTGTGGGAGGCATAAAAGGGAGTGGGGGTTGGGTAAAATTGGGGGGGATAGAGATGGAGGGAGGGAGGGAGAGAAGAGACTATAGTAGGCACACAACACACATATACTCTTAGATGATTCTAGTGTGGTGGAGGTAGCTATGGTGTGTGTGTGAGAGAGGGTGAGAGGGATTTTGGCAGTGATAGTTGAGTGTAGTTGTTTGTCGAGTTTTCATCTCCCACGCATAGGCCTCCTCGCGAATATCCTCTTTCGTAGGCCTATCCAACACTCAATGCTTTTTTTCCTGTATATAAACATAGGCCTTATATACACATAAAGGATATTCTTTTTATGCCCGAATATAACTTTATACTGACTGACTGTGATATCTTCAACGCTAAAAGAAGAAAAAACTATTTTCGAGTTTTCGTTTTATGGGTCTTACTGTTACGATTTATGAACGGATAAGTAGTTTTTATTACTGTTTTGTAATCGTGATTTACTTCAGAGTGAAGTGGTGATGCTCCTAGAAACAGTATTTTTAAGTGAAAATATATGTAATTAAAACGGTAAATAATTTTGAGTGATATAAAAAAAAGACCAGGTGAAAAAATACTAATTAAGTTTTGGTGCCTCTCAGCCACACCTCTGTCCACCCGTCCGTCCCACCTGTAGAGCTGTTCAAAATATGACCACAAGTAAGTATTAGAAAACAATTGCCATTATTACACTTTTTTTATTGTAATTGACGTCATTATTTCTGTTTTTGGGACTTCTATCTTCTCTTATGTTTGCCCCCATTTTGGGGGGGTCTTTTTTCATATATAACGTTTTTGTTTTTGTTGTTGCAATTTTAAGTATTTTTTTTCTTATATTGTTATTTTATGTGTTTTTTTCTCTATAATTGTTTTTAAATTAGCATGATAATTATTTACAATGGTAAAAGCGATATGTCATTTCTCATATGCATTTTTTTTTTTGCTAAAGTGACTTTTATTATTTTTTTTTTATTTTTTTTTTGTGTGTGCTAAAGTGACATATGTTAATTTTATATTTATCTTTTGCCCATATTTCTTTTTAAAGATTTAGTTTTACTTTAGGTTTTATTATTATTATTATTATTATTATTATTATTATTATTATTATTATTATTATTATTATTATTATTATTATTATTATTATTATTATTATTATTATTATTATTTAAAATTTTAGTGTTGTCAATCTTTGAATTTTTTTTCCTCTCTCTCTCTCTCTCTCTCTCTCTCTCTCTCTCTCTCTCTCTCTCTCTCTCTCTCTCTCTCTCTCTCTCTCTCTCTCTCTCTGCGCACATGTGCTATGTGTCTATTTGAGTTTTAAGTTATGTCATGTGCAGTACCCCCTTATTTTTTTTATGACTGTGACACCAGGATGGAAAAAAAAAAAAAATAAATCTATCCTCGTCGGGCCTGGGCACGAAGAAAACATAGAGTGAAACAGAGATGGGGAGTATTGTGACTTATCAGATGTGAAGGGATAATAAGACATGTGTAACAAATATCCAAAAATATTCGGTGTTGATGTAGGCATAGAAAGAGAACCATAACTTAAGGAAGACTTAACATCGAACTGTCCTGGACAGTTTTAAGTCCACAGCAAGTACTGGATCTTTGGCGGTATATAGTCTACTACACTATGCAGATTAAATTAATTTAAATTCAAATAAAAATGATAGTTTGGGTTATTTCAAGAAAGAGCAATGCACTATAGTAAGTAATTAAAGAAGATGGGGCAGGCCTGTCCCTAGTTAGGATATGGGGTGACTTGTTACAATATTTTGTTATGTTAGGTTATATTGGGTTAGTTAAGCACATCTAACGATACTTTGAGGTGCGTGTTGTCCTGTTGATCCGATAATTGTTATTATTAGTATATCTTAATGAAAGTAACTGTATCGAACTAAACATATTATAGCTATAGTTTCTTGTATACTCTTTTTTTTATATAAGACTACTACTACTACTACTACTACTACTACTACTACTACTACTACTACTACTACTACTACTACTACTACTACTACTACTAATTTTAACAACGGTTATAAATGTTATATACAATTATTATTCTGAGAACATAAATTACACTGAAACCAATGTACATGGTAACTCTTTTCGTTAAACCTAAAAAACTAATTATATCCTCTTGGTATGTCAGTTTAATAAATTTCTAAATTAATAATCCCTTATTAATATTAAAACCATAGTAGTCACCGCGGCAAAGCATTGGCGTCCGCGACTCTGAGGCGGCAGGTCGAGGGTTCGCGCCCCGCCACGGTCTGAGGTAAAGGGCATGCACTCAGGGTAACGATTACATCTAGCAAAACAACTCCTGCGCAAAAAGGCAACTGTCCTAGCCCTTAGTAGAAAAAGGGGTCCTTGACGTAAAACGGACTTTTTATTAATATTAAAACCATGGTAGTCACCGTGGCAAAGCGTTAGTGTCCGCAACTCTGAGGCGGCAGGTCGAGGGTTCGTGCCCCGCCACGGTCTGAGGTTAGCAAGGGCATGCACTCAGGGTAACGATTACATCTACCAAGACACGTCCTTCGCAAGAAGGCAACCGTGCTAGCCCTTGGTAGAAAGGGAGTCCGTGACGTAAAACCGACATTTTATTAATATTAAAACCAAGGTTGTCTCCGTGGCAAAGTGTTAGCGTCCGCAACTCTGAGGTGGCAGGTCGAGGGTTCGCGCCCCGCCACAGTCTGAGGCAAGCAAGGGCATGCACTCAGGGTAACAATTACATCTACCAAAACAACTCCTGCGCAAAAGGCAACCGCCCTAGCCCTTAGTAGAAAAAGGGGTCCTTGACGTAAAACGGGCTCTTTTATTAATATTAAAACCATGACGTGTGTATGGTAGCCATAGGTCAAATAACCAGTGATTAATATTATAAACCTTAACAACTGTCGAGTAATTAATAAACTTCTGATTAGCATAACACATGTTCTGGGGGAGTATTTTATGAATGTTCCTTCATTCATTTGCTAATCATAAAATATTCAAACGTTTGTTGAGTTAATTACTACTACGCGATTAGTAGAGTTAAGGCTGAGTGATTAATTGCGGACATTTGTCATTTACTTAATCGGGTCATTACGAAAATAACGTGGTATTACTTCATGTATGATATGTAGTCACCGTGGCTCAAGCGGTAGCGTCCCCCACTTTGAGGCGTCAGGTCGAGGGTTCGCGCCCGGTCACGGTCTGAGGTTAGCAAGGGCATGCACTCAGGGTAACGATTACATCTTCCAAAACAAGTCCTTCCCAAGGAGGCAATCGTCCTAGCCCTTGGTAGAAAAGGGAGTCCGTGACGTAAAACTGGAACAACAACAACAACTTCATGTATGATATAATAGGTATCGTCTTAGCGTAACTGATAGAGTGCTCGACTCTGAAGGTGATGGACTTACGTTCGAACCCACGCCTGAGCGATAGGTAGGGCATCTAGCATGAATTCCCCAGCTTTAGCCCATCTCTGTCCACCCCCACATGGGGACTAATATTGACATAAAACGTATCTATCTAGCGCACCTTACAGGGAATCTTCTTTAAATAATTTAATGTCGTTTAAAAATGGGCGAAGCTATTGCCTTTCATCGGGCCCGGGCACCAGAAAAATATTTTAAAAAAAGCAGCAGCTTAAGGACAAGGCAGGCAAGAGGATAATAACCATCAAAGAGACAGGCTAAAGAACAGTTAGAAGTAATAAGCCTTCATCGGGCCCGGGCACCAGAAAATAATAAAAAAGCAGCAGCTTAAGGACAAGGCAGGCAAGAGGATGATAACCATTAATGAGACAGGCTAAAAGAAGTGTCAAAGTAATAAGCCTTCATCGGGCCCAGGCACCAGAAGAATATTTAGAAAAGCAGCAGCTTAAGGACAAGGCAGGCAAGAGGATGATAACCATCAAAGACACAGGCTAAAAGAACTGTCAAAGCAATTGCCTTCATCGGGCCCGGGCACCAGAAAAATATTTAAAAAATGCAGCA
This sequence comes from Halocaridina rubra, assembly GCA_037179515.1. NCBI lineage: Eukaryota > Metazoa > Arthropoda > Malacostraca > Decapoda > Atyidae > Halocaridina > Halocaridina rubra. The sequence continues at coordinate 51,276 of JAXCGZ010011794.1, forward strand.
GCTTAAGGACAAGGTGGGCAAGAGGATGATAACCATCAAAGAGACAGGCTAAAAGAACAGTCAAAGTAATAAGCCTTCATCGGACCCAGGCACCAGAAAAATATTTAAAACAGCAGCAGCTTAAGGACAAGGCAGGCAAGAGGATGATAACCATCAAAGACACAGGCTAAAAGAACAGTCAAAGCAATTGCCTTCATCGGGCCCGGGCACCAGATAAATATTTAAAAAAGCAGCAGCTTAAGGACAAGGCGGGCAACAGGATGATAACCATCAGAGAAACAGGCTAAACTAACAGTCAAAGTAATGAAGACCTAATAATGACGAGAAAGAAAAAGAGAATGAGAGATATGAAGTGTTGTGACTCGTCAGATGTGAAGGGACATGCTACAGATATCCATAAGTTTTCTAGAGTTAATACGAACCTTGAAACACGATGGAAAGGTGTGACATACACTGTTGTTGTTGTTCCGTTTTACGTCACGGACTCCCTTTTCTACGAAGGGCTAGGACGATTGCCTTCTTGCGAAGGACTTGTTTTGGCAGATGTAATCGCTACCCTGAGTGCATGCCCTTGCTAACCTCAGACCGTGACGGGGCGCGAACCCTCGACCTGACGCCTCAGAGTCGCGGACGCTACCGGTTGAGCCACGATGACTACTAAAGGTGTGACATACACTGATTTTAGGAAAATTAATTTGGATTTTCCATTCGTAGTGGTCAATGCCACAGAGACACTGTTTACCCCCTGTTGAAGTTCATCCTACGAAATTACCGTTCCCAAATTTAACTGAGTGAATAGTAAATTTGTTACACACCTCTTTTTATCCCTTCACATCTGACAAGTCACAACACTCCGTTTCTGATTTTCTCTATTTTATGTTTTCTTCGTGCTCAGGCCCGATGAGGACAATTTTCTTTTCCTGTCCTGGTGTCACACACACACACACACACACACACACACACACACACACACACACACACACACACACACACACACATACACATACACGTACATACATACAACATATATACATACATACATACATACATACAAACACACACATACATACATACATACATACATACATTCATACCCACACACACACATACAGTACTTCGGTATCCAGGACCCGTCTCTACAACAGTAAATCTAGGAAAGCAAACATTGGACCTCAAAATACTACGCAAACACTGGTTCACTGAATCTTGAGAGGTTAAATAATTATAAAAAAAAACTTCTTCTCGATGAAACGAACCCTTATACATATGACTCATGTATTAAGATAAATGTTCGTAGATATGCGTGACACCTGATGCTGATATATATATATATATATATATATATATATATATATATATATATATATATATATATATATATATATATATATATATATATATATATATATATATATATATATATATGTGTGTATTATTATTATTATTATTATTATTATTATTATTATTATTATTATTATTATTATTATTATTATTATTATTATTATTACAGTTTTTGCCCTGTTAACTGGCAAAGTTGAACTTCTTAATTTTTTAAGTAAGATGTACATTATTTTTTCTTATTCTAATAACTATACATGGGGACATGGGCACTCCCAGTGATGTTGCAGTTGTTAAACATTACGATCTATATTTGGTCTTGTATAAATCAATTATTAATAGAATTTGCAGTTAATTTTAAATATCATAGCAAGTAATTAAGAATAAAATATCGTGTAATAATTGATTGATGGCAGAAGAGCACTCTGTGATTATTGATTAAGAGTAATATATTACGGTTTACTTGTATTAATGGCAGAAGAGCACTCTGCGATTATTGATTACGAGTAATACTTGTAATTTAAACATACCTTTTCCATATTGATCTTATTTATTTTTATTATTTCCTCTTGAGTCTATATATTAGCATTGTTCAAATTAAAGTTTTTTTTTTTTTAACCAATATCTGTTATCTTTAGCCGTCATGACGTCCGGCATAATTAATTTAGACAATTTAATTTAGCATTTATTGTAAATTTTGTCTGTTCTCAGATCAACTCATATAATGTTTTTTCTTTATATATATATATATATATATATATATATATATATATATATATATATATATATATATATATATATATATATATATATATATATATATATATATATATATATATATATATATATATATATATATATATATATATATATATATATATATATATATATATATATATATATATATATGGTCCTTCTTTCAACATGCCTTATTTTTCCTCTGATTGCAATAGAACTTAACAAGAACTATCTAATGTAGTTCTAAGTATTTCTGCACCAGTCAGAATATACTTTACGGAATTCCCTTCATTGCTGAATAATAATTCTTAAAAAAACAACCAATTAATTATATCGATCGAACAGTTAGTTAAAAGAAAACTCTAACCTCTTAATTACATCGATCGAACACTTAGTGTAGAAAACACTTTAACCGACTAATTATAGCGGTCGAACTGTAAAGAGAAAACTCGAACCGATTAATTATATCGATCGAACAGTAAAGAGAATACTCAAACCGATTGATTGTATTGATCGAACAGTAAAGAGAAAACTCTAACCGATTAATTATATCGATCGAACAGTAGATATAATACGCAAACCGATTAATTGTATCGATTGAACAGTAAAGAGAAAACTCTAGCCGATTAATTATGTCGATCGAACATTAAAGAGAAAACTCAAACTGGTTAATTATATCGATCGAACAGTAAAGAGAAAACTCTAAGCGATTAATTATAGCGATTAAATAGTTAGTTAAGAGAAAACTCGAACCGATTAATTATATTGATCGAACAGTAAAGAGAAAACTCGAACCGATCGATCAAATAGGTAGTTAAGAGAAAATTAACCGATTAATTATATCGATCGAATAATTAGTTAAGAGAAAACTCGAACCGATTAATTATATCGATCGAATAATTAGTTAAGAGAAAACTCGAACCGATTAATTATATCGATCGAACAGTATAGAGAAAACTCTATACGATTAATTATATCGATTAAATAGTTAGTTAAGAGAAAACTCGAACCGATTAATTAAACAGTAAACAGAAAACTAGAACCAGTTAATTGTATCCATCGATCAGTAAAGAGAAAACTCGAACCGATTAATCATATCGATCGAATAGTTAGTTAAGAGAAAAATAACCGATTAATTAAATCGACCAAACAGTTAGTAAAATAGAAAACCCTTAAAGTAATAGTAAAACAAGAAGCAGAATTACCACAAGAACACACCGCAAAAGTAAGAGAAGTAATATTCTATTTTGGAGTACCTCGGAATGTCCCCTGTAAGTTAAGGCCTTTTGTGCGAAACTTTGGTTCTACATTTAGACCCGAAGGGTTCTCTAATCACCAACTAACTACACTTCTGCCCCTGGCGTACCACCGGGAGGAGGAGGGGAACCTAGAAAGAGAGAAATGACTGAAAGAGACTGTTCACCTGTTGGAAAGCCTATGTCACATGTCTTATCTTTTTTTCATGTATGGTCACTGACAAAGCGGGGACTCCAGCCCTGTAGAATTTAACATAGATATTATTTATAAATAAATGTACCGATAGATAGTTAAATATATCGATAACAAGAAAACATTATTTATAAATAAATACGCAGATAGATAGTTAAATAAATAAATAAATAAATAACAAAATAATACAAAAATGAATCAGAAATTGGACATGTTCAAAACGAACAGAAGTGCCAGAAAATTCGTTGCTAAAAAGAAGTTGGGAATATTTACTCCCACGAGGCAAGAAATATGTGTACCAGAGACAAGTTACTGAATGAAATAGCAAGCTGTGCTTTAATAATTATCTATAGCTATCTGTCCATCCATCCATCTCTCTCTCTCTCTCTCTCTCTCTCTCTCTCTCTCTCTCTCTATATATATATATATATATATATATATATATATATATATATATATATATATATATATATATATATATATATATATATATATATATATATATATATATATATATAGGGGTCGGTGATTTTCTATAAGAGTACCTTATTATTCAATCATTCTCTGGTATCACTGGGTCCACATTATTTTAGAGTGGGCTTGGGCCCTTGCTATATGGTAGGTATATAGTCATGCTTTAATGCTAGCACTGTCCCTTACCTCTGCCATTCAATAGAGACCTTTAATCCGTATAATTCCTCACAGTGTTGGAAGGAAATAGTTCATATTGACTATAGAAGCCATTTTTTTTTCCTTTTTCCGCTTGATGTTCTATCAAAATAATTTCACCCCATTACGGGTGGCCACCTTGGACGAGTGGTAACGCTCGCGACTTTGATTCGTCAGGTCGTGGGTTTGCGGTCATCCACGGTCAGAGGCTAGAATGGGCATTTACACAGAGTAGCGGTCGCACTTGCCAGAATCAAAGTCCTTCACAAGAAGGCAACGCCCTAGCCCTTACTAGAAAAGTGAGTCCGTGACGTAAAACCGATCACTCACTGAGAATCAGGCTATATACTACTTTCTGTGTGGTATGCGATAATACCTTAAATTCAAGAACTTACTCCTTGCTTCAGGAAAAAAATATGGAGTGGATTGTGTGTCTTAAGATGTAGTTCAGCCTTGGTTAAATTTAGGTTAGTTCAAGGTTAGGGTAGTCTCATTACAAAGCGCTTGACCAGTTTAACACTTTTTTTTATCCTTTTCCTATATATGGGCGTCTAAGCTACCATAGTTATTAGTATCGACTGAGTGTCAAACACACACACACACACACACACACACACACACACACACACACACACACACACACTTGAATAAGCCAATATGTTCATGGACAGTTCGGCGGTGTATATCAGATATGTACATGAAAAACCGCCTGAAATTAAGATTCAGAGAACCTTTGCTAGTTTCAGCAGAATGCAATAGAATTCTTAGTATTCAGCATGTATAATCACACTCATTCTACTGCTGATATTCAGTGGTAGTGTTGAATGTATGATGATACATTTTCAGCCTCGACCAGCACACCTAATAGGAGCTACCACACTAGGAAGACACTGCCCTTTCCACATACCCAATTGTTCACGCAGTAACGTATTAGTGAACTACGTTTCGGTCAAAGAGTACTTCTGTGTTAGAGCTGTTTAGCAAGGTCGTTGGTGTGTATGTGTATGTGTGTGTGTGTGTGTGAGTAATCTGTTCTCATTAGTCATTTTTTTCTATATTTTCGATATTAAATTTTTCGCTTTACTTTGAGATTTTTTTACTGATATCGATTTTTTTCATATTTTTGTCTTTTTAGATTATTATTTCATGATACTTGAACCGATTCTCATTTATATATTTGTTTAAAAATTTCGAGCTATGATACCGAATGAGTCATTTGTTTAGAAATTACTAAATCAAGTTAATTTTTAGAAACCGGAATATTATATATATATATATATATATATATATATATATATATATATATATATATATATATATATATATATATATATATATATATATATAGATATAATATTCCTCATTTTATTGCCTTGTAGAATTTGACAAATTTTATGGGCGTAATATAGGTAATATTCAACTTGAGGAAATTCAATAAGAAAAAAATGGAATAAGTGTTTTTTCTATTGTAGTGGCAGTAGTGTTTTTATCGTTATAATATGTATGGATGTATGTATGTACGTATGTATGTATGTATGTATGTATGTATGCATTAATGTATGTAAATATAAAAAATGAAATAAGTGTTGTCTATTGTAGTATGTGCCTATGTATGTATGCATGTATGTATGTAGTTATGTATGCATTCATGTATGTATGTATATGCATATGTATGAATGTACGTATGTATGTATATCCTTTTATATCTCACAGTTAGTCCCAGTTCAATCGAGATGAAAACAAATATGTTGTAGCCAAGGTATTAAAGCTCGTTGCTTATCTTAACGCCCCGCGGTGGAATTGAACTTGTTATTCGCCTTCCGACTCGCGCACTCTACCACTGAGCTATCGTGGCCCTCTTATCGATATAAAATAAGTTTTTAATATAAGACGTTATCTCCTTTTTTATGATGTCATTATTATTATTATTATTATTATTATTATTATTATTATTATTATTATTATTATTATTATTATTGTAGTCACCATGGCTCAAGCGGTAGCGTTCGCGACTTTGAGGCGTCAGGTCGAGGTTTCGCGCCCCGTCACGGTCTGAGGTTAACAAGGTCATGCACTCAGGGTAACGATTACGTCTGCCAAAACAAGTCTCAAAATCCTAATACTTTTGGGCCTAGTACTCGTAAAACCGGAACATTATTATTATTATTATTATTATTATTATTATTATTATTATTATTATTATTATTATTATTATTATTATTATTATTTACTTTTTTTTTAAGAATGGAGGTAAGTTACGTTTGAGATAGTACTGTACATTTGAAGTCCATCAAAATGTATAACGTTGTCCCTGTAAATATATTTCACGTTCATACCGAAAAGAGAACTTAAATGTAACTGAATGACCAATTTGATTTAACAGCGAAAGTCTCATAAGCCTAACGTGTTCATCATACCTCTCTCTCTCTCTCTCTCTCTCTCTCTCTCTCTCTCTCTCTCTCTCTCTCTCTCTCTCTGTGTGCCTGCTTGTCCAAAGCCTATGCGAGATAAACACATTTCACGAAAGCTTCATTGGTGAAAGGGCCTAACTGCATTGCCCCTTGCGATGCGGTTAAAGACATATGCGCTGCCCGCGCTTAAGCCTGAATTTTGCGCTCCAAACGCGATTGGCGGATGGCGCCAAGCAGAATTCACGATTGCCTTCGCTGCCGCCAGGGTGCATGATAAAACCTTACGTCTTTTGGGGTGACAGTTACCCAACAGCCTCAAAATCCTAATACTTTTGGGCCTAGGACTCGTTTGGAATATGCGAAAAATAGCCTTACTTCTCTGAATGTAGTATGAGAGTTTATTTTGTCACATGAATCAAGTTTCATATGTTTTTGTACCTAATGTTAGATGCTCTTTTCACGAATAATAATAATAATAATAATAATAATAATAATAATAATAATAATAATAATAATAATAATAATAATAATAATAATAATATTAACTTATTATTTTTACTATTTTTATAAATTTATTTTGTTATTAAAATAATAATAATAATAATAATAATAATAATAATAATAATAATAATAATAATAATAATAATAATAATAGCAATTATTATTATTATTATTATTATTATTATTATTATTATTATTATTATTATTATTATTATTATTATTATTATTATTATTACTACATAGATACACCTCAGATACTGGTCAATTATCCCCATAATCGTTTCATATTTATATGCCAAATTACCTTGTTACATTATAATGAACTTAAATAGGTCTGTCCAGGACAGTTCGATGTTAAGTCTTCCTTCAGTTACGGTTCTTTTTCTATGCCTACAGCTACACTGAATATTCTTGGATATTCATCACATCTTTTATAATCCCTTCACATCTGACAAGTCATTACACTCCATCTCTTCTTCTCTTTACTTTATGTATTTTTCGTGCCCAGGCCCGATAAGGGCTGTTTTATTTTATTTTTTGCCCTTCCTGGTGTCACAAATCATTAAAAAAAAAAAAACAAGAGATACATAACATTAGATTGGTCTTCTCTGAGACTTTTCAGCTCTGATACTTGAAATCCCGTTCTCTCTATGGTTCGGTTTGCTTCGTGTGATTATCGCTCAACGATGATCGTTCATGACTCAACGATGATCGTCAAAAGATTGTCTAGGGCACTAATTTTGTTTTTGAATGGGTCTGTTTTGCTTCGAGCGACTGCCGTGGTGAAGGAAATCTACCTTCTCCCATTTAGACAAAGGCCCGATTTCTTAAACATTGTAAACCTAGGATACCATATTGTTAGTTAGCTAGATTCATAAATGAATTTCATAAACGCATCTGACGCGGTTTTGCATATGGCTAGAATCCCGTACTAGATCCTAGCCATACGCAGAACCGCGTTAGATGCGTTTATGAAATCCATTTGTGTGTGTCTAGCTAACTAACAACATGGTATCCTAGGTTAATACTGCGTAAGAAATCAGGCCAAAGAGTCAAAAAACCAAAGATTATTCTCAGCATTAACAGGGGATTTCATGAGCTTTGGAATTGAATGACATGCTTTCATCCTCCCTCACAAGTTTTAAAGATGAATCAAATGCCGTTTCACAGCCTTCCTTGGGGTCCATTGATCTCTTGCATAACATTTTCATTGCTTCTTCGTCACTTCTCACGTGGTTCTGCAGTGATGTTTGTTTTCCTTGGAGAGTTTCTCAGGTAACACTGGAACCAGAGGTCATGTGGACGTTGTCAAATCCCCTCTTCCATTAGTCAGTGAACCTATATTCACCTCAGCCCAATTTGTTGGCAAAACATATCCGAGTTATGAAAGTAGCTCCAGATCCCATGGCCTCGTGGTAGCCAGTTGCCCAAATTCGATGAACACCACAAATTTCTTTAATATCGCCAACTCTGAGAGCCATAAGGTTGAACCTAACACCAAACTATATCTGGAAGGCAGTGAAGACCTAAGTTAGTTAATACAAAAATGTATTATGCACCCTTTAACTAAAGGTTATGTACCACCCTGTCCATGCATTGTTTTGTGGTAAAATTATTTT
>JAXCGZ010011794.1:62500-65027 GCA_037179515.1 Halocaridina rubra
AGAGATAATTGGCCAGTGTATATACTTTCTCCTTGAGGGAGTTGCTTTAAAGCTGATTGAAGTGATAGTTTTCCCTGCCAACTCAGCAGAATATATGAGTACACCATTGGATGTTAGAATGAAGTTGGGAACTTTTGGGTTAAGAGTTATGGACAACCCTGCTCGAGTTATTGTTCTAATAAAAGTACGTAAAACTCTCTCTCTCTCTCTCTCTCTCTCTCTCTCTCTCTCTCTCTCTCTCTCTCTCTCTCTCTCTCTCTCTCTCTCTCTCTCTATCATGTAATAGCCATTTTTGATGGAATAAAATTTTTGACTTTGACTGTCTCTCTCTCTCTCTCTCTCTCTCTCTCTCTCTCTCTCTCTCTCTCTCTCTCTCTCCTCTCTCTCTCTCTCTCTCTCTCTCTCTCTCCTTTAACAGCACCTCTAATACTTAAGAGTGTTGGTATGAATCTAGGGAATAACAGAAAGTATTAAACAGTAAATACCCTAATAATTTAATAGGCCTAAAGTTTCCCCCTTGCTTCGTAGCCGCCATAAAAGCAAGTGAGAAAAGCGCATTTCAGGTCCGTAGTGAAAAATAAAACGTGCGTGCAATTACGCCTTATGAATAATAAAAAGAATGGAAAGAATTAAAAGAAAAATTTTGTTTTGGAAAAGAATCATGATTCTGAGGTTTAATAGGCCATGAAGTGCCCATGTAGGGAAATCGAGAGACAGCAATATTGTTTGTGGAGTACTGATGCCCCCTTCGATCTGAGCAGAGGTGATGTGATATATATATATATATATATATATATATATATATATATATATATATATATATATATATATATATATATTATATATATATATATGGCTTAGTTCCGGTTTTACGTCACGGACTCCCTTTTCTACCAAGGGCTAGGACGGTGGCCTTCTTACCAAGGACTTGATTTGGCAGATGTAATCGTTACAATGAGTGCATGCCCTTGCTAACCTCAGACCGTGACGGGGCGCGAACCCTCAACCTGACGCCTCAGAGTCGCGGACGCTACCCCTTGAGCCACGGTGACTAATAGTTTCCTATAATTATGCATGTGTGTCTTAATTCCGCTTATAAGAGGTGTGGCCGAGTCAAAGCAAAAAACTTGACTCTTTGTGGTAAGAAAATGCAAATTATGGGATTCCGAGTTCCCTTGCTCCGCCCCATTTAGTTGTCTTTTTCGACACAGAGGAACACGGAGGAGGTATTCTTTTCCTTCCTCACAGGAAAATAATAATAATAATAATAATAATAATAATAATAATAATAATAATAATAATAATAATAATAATATCAGTAATAATAATTATAATGCTGCTACTACTACTACTACTACTACTACTACTACTACTACTACTACTACTACTACTACTACTACTAATAATAATAATAATAATAACAATAATAATAATAATAATAATAATAATAATAATAACAATAATAATAATAATAATTATAATGCTACTACTACTACTACTACTACTACTACTACTACTACTACTAATAATAATAATAATAATAATAATAATAATAATAATAATAATAATAATAATAATAATAATTATAATAATTATAATGCTACTACTACTACTACTACTAATAATAATAATAATAATAATAATAATAATAATAATAATAATAATAATAAGCTACTTCTACTACTACTACGACTACTACTACTACTACTACTAATAATAATAATAATAATAATAATAATAAAAACTACATGTCCATGATTATCTTTTGTATAAAATTCTATAACAAACTTACCTACCCAGCTGTATAGTCCCTCGATACTCATTAATTACATAATTACAAACACAACTTCTTCAACTTTCAATAAAACCTGTAATGAACTGACTGCCCAGAGAAGATTCTTGTAAATAACTGACTCATTTTCTTACCAGCTAAGACATTTATTTTTATTCCTCTGATTTGAGCTGTATTGATGGATTTTTTTTTTTCCTCGCTTTAACCATTTTCTGCTGACATTTTCTGTTGAGCTCATTTGCTCTAATTGTTTAAAAATTCTCTTGATGTTTGTTTTTGTTTAAGGTTCTCACGTCTATTTCCATTTTAATTCGACAAGAAAAAACTCTTTATTTTTTTTGGCTTTACGAACAAATCTTTACTGATACGTAAAAGAGAAATCTCTCTCTCTCTCTCTCTCTCTCGCTCTCTCTCTCTCTCTCTCTCTCTCTCTCTCTCTCTCTCTCTCTATCTATCTATCTATCTATCTATCTATCTCTCTCTCTCTTTCTCTCTCTCTCTCTCTCTCAATATCATATATATATATATATATATATATATATATATATATATATATATATATATATATATATATATATATATATATATATATATATATATATATATATATATAACTGACTATTATTACAAACTCCTACTCGAAGAAGTAGTAGTAGTAGATGAAGAAGATGAAGAAGAAGAAGAAGAAGATGATGAAGTAGCTGCAATAATAACCGTGGTTGGCGACGATCGCCA
>JAXCGZ010011795.1:10000-60000 GCA_037179515.1 Halocaridina rubra
AAAAGTATCCTTTAAAAATATGTATTTAGTGACTTTTAAGTCATTATGTGTACATTACTTGTCCAAACACCTACTCCTTTAGGAAGTGAGAAAGAGTTCAGTTGGACAGTCTTCTATTCATATGTATGAATTAGTACATCCTTGCCTATCCTACATAGTAAGAGTTATTGAAGTTTAGTGATTTTAGTATTACAGTTGGTAATACAGGCATACTATTTGTGTGATTCTCCTATTTCATTGTTACTATACTATTGCTACCAAATGATGCCCTGAGCTGGGCTTAAAATTGTTTTTGTAGTAATGACTAAATGAAATCCCAAATAAGAAAGTTAAGGTATACACTATGTAAAAATAATCCTGAAGGATTAAATATAACCTCAAGATTTTCCAGTCTTCTGATATTTTAATAATGGCATATGTTTGACTTGATAAAGTAATTTCTGTTGTAATTTCAGACTGAAGAGGGTTATATGTATGGCTATGTTTACTTCAGACAAGTCAAGGATCGAACATTGCGTCGAGGGTACTTCCAAAAAGTAAGTACATTTAGTAATCAGACATATTAATTACATTTTAACACATGCAATTGTAATATAAAGGGTCTTTGAATAGTAGAAAACAAAGTATTTAAGTATCCATACAAGCTGTTTAGAATATAGCCACCTGGGTTGTCCTTTTTATAGGTTCAGTGGATGGAGGAAGAAAGAACCTCCTTAACTAAGGAAGTGTTGGGATGTATATTTTGGTGGGAACTAGTCACAATACAAAATTGAAATTAGGAAGCTCTGGAAGTGTGCAGCTGCTTCAGTCTTGATTACGAGATATGAGCTGCTTGGTTCTGTAGCATAGTTTCCTTCAATAATATACTTTTCCTCTCCATTTTTTTTTCATGCCTTTATTGATTTGTACTCCCAGCTCAATAGCTCCTCTCTTATGATACAAGGGTGAATTTAAAGTTGATGAATGTTACAGTGATGTTTGTTCTACAAGGAAATGAGAGAGAACTAGGCAGCATAGCACAGCCAGGATTCTTTCACTCTGGTACCGTTGAAGAACTGATAAGGTAATCCTGAACTTTCAATGATATCAGAAAGTTCTTCCTTCCAAAGTCCATAGAATTCTTCACCTGTAATGCTTTTTAATATATTTTTTCAGAGTGTTGTGCTATTGTCTCACCTCCCATTAGTCTCACTCTTCACTAGCGTCTTGGATCTAGTGGCTCCAGAGTACTTTGACACTGGAGAAGCCAGTTTGGAAGCTGCATGTCACCACCTTGACCAGTGGCCTCCCCCAGTTGCTGGCACCACTTTAAGTTTGCCTCTTCTTGGGACTTTGTTGCAAGTACGTTTTTCTTATGTTTTAGGTTATAAGTTGTGTATTTTTTTCTATTTCTTTGCTATATAACTTATGAATAATTTCCAATTTTTCTGATGCAGCTACAAGCTGTCATTGGTAAAAATATTAATTTGTTTATATATAATGTTAAAATTAAAGAATTTTGTTTCTTCATTACAAAAAACTGTGGAAAGCAAAATTCAAAGCACTTCAGTAATAGATAATTATATTGATCCCATTACTTAGTTTTAGACAAAAAATATACCAAAGAAAATATATGTATGCCCAGCTTTCTCTGAAAAAAATCACAATTATTTATTTAGATGTTAATATCTAAGGTAAATTCAGAAGTATATGATGTCTGAATGAATCTAGAGAACAATTAAAGTATCTGAATTCCAGATCAAAACTTAGCACGAGGGTCTGCCCCTCTCTTTCTTTATCTCTTACTTTATTTAATTTTCGTGCTTTACCCTCCAATTCCCTTATATCCTTAATTCCCTCCCCTTTTTACCCCTCCTATCCTATCCAATCCTAAAAAAAAATAAAAATAAAATAAAAATGTCTGAATGGTATTCATGCATTTATTTGTAATATTTTTTTTTTTTTTTTAAATGATTGTGACACCGGGACAGGCAAAAACTGCCCTTAGCCATAAAGCCCTGGGCACGAGAAAACACCAAGACGAAGGAAAAGAAAAAGGTTAAGGACGAGGCAGAGATAAGGTAATTTTACACAAAGGAAAATGACAGAAAAAACAGTCAAAGTACAGAGGACCTAGAGATATGGAGGATTAGGCCATGCGATGATGATAGATACTCTTTTTGAAGGAAGATAGGTCATAAGAATTAGGAAAGACAGAAGGAGGAAGAGAGTTCCAGAGTCTGCAGGTAGATGGGAAGAAGCAGTCGCTGCACCGTCCAATCCGCGAGCTACAAATCTTCACACAGTTCCTAAGAGATGAGCCCACATGGCGAGTGTTATGCGGCCTCAGCAGTGGGGGAGGGATGCAACTCACCAACTCATCAGAGCAGCGATGGAAGTAGTAGCGATAGAAAAGAGAAAGGAAAGATACTTTACAGCAAAGAGGTAGAGAATACAGATTAGATGTAAGAGAAGGATCATTTATGAGTCTGACTGCCTTAGATTCAACCCTATCAAGGAGATAAGAATAAGAAGAAGCACCCCAAATGTGTGAGCAGTATCATAAGGAGGGACGGATAAGACTTTTACAGATTTTAAGTAACTGTAAAGAGGAAAAGTAATGATGAAAACGAAACAGAACCCCCAAGTTTTTGGATGAAGATTTAGAAATATGGACTATGTGATTCCTCCAAGACAAGTTAGAGGCTTTATGGATTCCCAATATGTTGATAGAATTAAAAGGGTAAACTTTGTTAGTTTCGAAGACAATGGGGTTATCTTGGAGGCATTGAATTTAACTAAATTTTGAGTGCCCCACTCAGATACACTCTGCAAATCGGAGTTGAGAGTAGAAGGAAAAGTGATACGAAACTAATTACTAGTAGCAGATGAAGGTTGTGAAGAAAAGGCAGAGGAAAAGTGAAGGGTAGAATCATCAGCAAGGCATGAAGAAGAGAGGAAGATGGGGATTGTATAAGACCATTGAAGAAGAGAAGGAACAGAGTAGGTGAAAGAACAGATCCCTGTGGAACACCACTGGTAACAGAGAAAGGGCTAGATGTCGCACCATCAACAACTACAGATATAGCATGGTCAAAAAAACTGGAAATCAGAGAACAGAGAGAAGGGGTAAGGCCATAGACAGGGAGTTTTGCCAACAGAGCCTTGTGCCAGACTCTGTCAAAAGCCTTAGAGATATCAAGGGCAACGACAAAGGATTCCCCATAGTTCCTCAGAGAAGGTGACCATACATGAGTTAGATAGGACCGGAGATGACCAGTGGATCTTGCCTTGCAAAGCCGTACTGGTGATCGGAGATAAGTGAGTTAGATTCAAGGCGTTTCAAGAAGTGAGAATTGAGTAAAGTTTCGAAAACTTTAGCAATAGAGGAGGTTAGGGTAATAGGTCAGTAGTGTGATGGAATAGATTGGTCACCCTTCTTAGAAACAGGTTGAACTAGAGCATGCTTCCAAGATGAAGGATAGATACTGGTTGACAGAATGAGGCAAAAAAGTCGGCAAAGCACGGGAGCCAGTTCATCTGCAATCTTCTCAAGGAGCCTTGCAGGGATACCATCAGGACCAGATGTCTTGTTCGTCTTTAGCGAGCGAAGAACCTTATGAACTTTATGTGAATAAAGGATAAGGGAGGGCATAGGGTTAGTAATAATAATAATAATAATAATAATAATGCTTTATTTCCAACATACATTGGGTAAAGATTGAGGGACAGGTGTGCTGGAATCGTTTATAGAAGAGTTAGCAGAAAAATGAGGGCCAAAGAAAGTGGCTTTGTCAGTGAGAGAGCAAGCTATAGAACCATCAGAACGAATGAGAGGGGTAAAGCTTGAGTTACAGAAGTTTTTGGAGAGGTTTTTGGCTAAGGACTAGAAGCATTTGTCAGTGGGAGAGAAGTTAAGGTCATCAGCTTTTCTTCTTATAAAGAAAGCCTTAGACCTTCGAGTCTGAGAAGTACAGCGACTCCTAGCTACAATAAAAGCAGAGCGAGTTAAATCAGAAGGAGAGGCTTGGTAACATCGGTGTGCCAGATTCCTGGCCTGGATTGCCATGGAGCAGGCACGGTCAAACCAAGGTTTAGGGAGAGAGAAAGTTTTTGTAGAGGGGATATACGCCTCCATTCCCGAGGTCATGATCTCGGCAATTTTTAGGGCTACCTGATCAGGGTTGCGAGACCGAAAGCAGTAGTCATCCCATGGGAGGTCAAAGAGGAAGGTACGCAAATTTTCATGTTGGGTACGCTCAGAGTGCCAGAGGCGGAGCTGAGTAGGAGGGATTGGTGTAGGGGGAGCGAAAATGGAAGAGATTGAGATCATAGAGTGGTCAGATTTACCAATTGTGGAAAGCACAGAATAAGAGTAGTTTGAAGGGTTAAAAGATTGAATTTCCTGACTTTGATGTTCTCTGACTAAAAGTCTCTCTCCACTACCACTATTTTCCTTTGCTTCTGCTATTGTTCTCCAAACTTCACCGAGTTTGTGTCTTTCTTTATATATCTGTCCTTGTGCCAAGAGTCCTTGCTATCTTCTCACCCACATGGCGAAGTTCTCTACATTGGAGACTTCAATGTACACCACAGTGAGTGGCTTAATTCTTCTCACACTGATGTGGGAGGAAGTGAGGCCCTAACGATCGGAGCAAATTATCAAACATCCCACTCGTGTTTCTGATCGTCACGAACATGCAGCAAACACTCTTCTTTTTTGTCTGCATCGACCCCACATAAAAGTGGGAAAAGATGCAGACAAAGAAGAAGAGTGTTTGCTGCATGTTCGTGATGATCAGAAACTCGAGTGGGATGTTTGATAATTTGCTCCAGATCATTAGGGCCTCACTTCCTCCCACATCAGTGTGAGAAGAATTAAGCCACTCACTGTGGTGTACATTGAAGTCTCCAACGTAGAGAACTTCGGCATGTGTGTGGGAAGATAGCAAGGACTCATGGCACAAGGACAGATATATAAAGAAAGACACAAACTCGGTGAAGTTTGGTGAACAATAGCAGAAGCAAAGGAAAATAGTGGTAGTGGAGAGAGACTTTTAGCCAGAGAACATCAAAGTCAGGAAATTCAAGGTTCATGAGCCTTGCAATAGGAGTGTTAGTGTAGCAGTAGGCACAAACCCCACCTTTTAGAACGAAAACAAGTATAGAGATAATAGTGAGAGATTTGAGATGGGGCAGTGGAAGCATGGATAGACAGCTGGGTTTCAGATAGGGGGAGGAGGTTAAGGAGGAAAGTACCCAAGTGCTGTTCCACAGTCGAAAGATTAAAGTTCAGGCCATGAATGTTAGAATAGTGAAGAGTAAAAGAAGCAGATCTATTGGGAGGTGCAAGGTTAAGAGCAGAACTATTACTACCACCAGGCGTGTCTGCCCTCAAGCCAATAGTGGAGTCAACAAGATCCCCGGAGCTTCTTTGCACCCCTCTTTGCCGGGTACTGGGGCCATAGGCTGTGGACCTTCCATAAATGATAGCAAATATGAGGAAAAAAGCAACAGATGTTGGGAGTGTCAAATGTAATGGAATAGCAAGAGATGTGTAATGAATACGCCAGAATATTCAGTGTAGATGTAGGCATGAGGAAAGAACCCTCCTGAAGAAAAACTCAACCCTGAACTGTCTGGACCAGTCAAAGTTGTATCCTAATACCTTCAGTCGTAGTCTGTCAGCGGGCGGCTAGTGCCATGGTCAACCTACTAATCATTTTGAATAATGTTAAGTTTAAACTCGGATAAAAGTATAGTATCTCAAATGAACCTATAAGTTTATATAAGCATAGCTTTTTACACTCATTCTTATATATTCTCCTTGTAGTCACTGTGGCAAAACGGTAGCGTCCTCGACTTTAAGGCGTCAGGTCGAGGGTTCTCACCCCGCCACAGTCTGAGGTTAGCACGGGCATGCTCTCAGGGTGACGATTACGTCTGCCAAAACTAGTCCTTTGCAGAAGGCACCCGTCCTAGCCCTTGGTAGACAAGGGAATCTATGATGTAAAACCGAATCAACATTCTTATTTATTCACCTCTTTGGAACTTAATTTTGATGATAATGTTGGTGGTGTTTAAATTGCTTTTATTTAGGTTCGAATACCAAGTCGACAAGATAAGCCTGGTTCATCATCATTAACGCCATCTTCGCCCTTACACAATGCGCAGGGACCACTATCCGTCATGATACCCACTCCACACGAAACCGAGGTAAGATAATATATGCTCTTGTCCATGTATTAAACTTTCCAGTATGCATTGTGTGACTTTGTAATAAGACAAAATAATCGTTATTGAATGAATAAAAGTTGCAATTATAAAGCTAATGATAATGAAGGTTGTCCAAGGAAACCCCAAAAGGTATAGATATATACGGTATGTATTTGGTATAGTAAAACAATGGTAATGATAATAACAGGGGTATATGTGTCCTTTGAACATAATACCATAGGCTTCAACATATTCAGGATGTATGGCATGCATAAGTTTGACTATGAGTGTTTATGATGGGGGCACTGTTTTTGTCACTGTATTTTTTTCTTTATTTTCTTTATATGTAGCCACACCACTGACTTTGGAAAAAGAACGCAGTATGCTTAAACAAAAGACAAGAAATCTTATTTGACTATAATTTATATGTAACAAGATTTCAATTTATATACAGGCCTTTCGTATATTGGCACCTGTTCTTCCACACTTAAATTTGTTATGGGAGTTGGTGTTAACTGCTGAGCCCTTAGTTGTGATGGCAATGTCACCTACAACAGCTGCTAACACTGTTCAAACGTTGGTGAGGTAAGATTCTGGTTTTAACTTTTATGAGTATGCTTGACTCAAAACACAATGTTAACCATTTCTATAAAAATTAAATTTTAAATTATTTACATTTTTATGCTTATGCCTGTTAATTTACAATAGTTCTGTTACAGTATTGTATTTTGAAAGTACCCTTTT
Source organism: Halocaridina rubra (assembly GCA_037179515.1). NCBI lineage: Eukaryota > Metazoa > Arthropoda > Malacostraca > Decapoda > Atyidae > Halocaridina > Halocaridina rubra. Next base: position 16,940 of record JAXCGZ010011795.1, read on the forward strand.
ATTATATTCAGAAAATAGTATATTTGAAATTTCTGTAATAGCCACATTATATATGGTTCAGAGTTAAAAGTAAATTTTCTTCTCAATAATTATCCTTACAGCCTCATAAGTCCATTAAAATATGGTGGTGACTATCGGCCGTTCTTCACCATTCATGATTCGGAGTTCAAGGAGTATACAACGCGTACGTCTGCACCACCAAATGTCATTCTAGGAGTAACAAATCCATTCTTTGCTAAAACACTCCAGCATTGGCCCCACATCATTAGAATTGGTGATAATACCGGTAAGAAAAGTAATTTTATGTGTCAGAGAAGGTTCAAACATGTTAAGTTATTGTATGCATTAGTTATTTTGGTCAATTTGAAATTCCAAAGAGGGCTTTGATGTTGCTGATTGTCTCTGTTTCATACTAGTTACGTAGCTGTAATGACTACGCTTTTTGAAATACTAGTGAATCAAGTGCATGCATCTTAAGATGTCTGTCTTTTCTAATGCTGGTATTTATAACATAGCAGTTATCATTACTAAATTGTTGTGGTTACTCCTATATCAAAGTTAAGGGGTTTGTTCATATAAGTGAATTTTTATCAGATTTTAGGTAGGATTTGCTGTTGTTGTTACTTGTACACAATAACTTTGAGTCTCATCACTTTCATTACTACCTGCCATCACCTAGATCTTCGATGAATTAGCAAACAAAGAAGAAAATAGAAAGTATTAGGAAACAGTATGGAGAGTATAGGGAAAGAACCCAGATGAGGAAAATGACTCAGTAAAGTAATTAGATGAATTTAAGAAGTCTAGAACCGAGATGTGGAAGAAGGATATTGGGGATTATGAGAATAGTAGAATGGGAAGTGTAGCTAATTTTTCTAGGAAAATAATACATTAGTTGTATGTTTCTTTCTAGAACTTTGATTGAGATCTAGACATATGGGAGGAACACAGGCGGAATTGTACAGAAGTGAAGGAGAAGGGAGGGAATTTAATAATATAGTAAGATAATAAGTTATAAAAAATATTAGCTCTGTGATTACAGGTTACTTTATCCCTTAAAATATTGTCATATTGAAATACTAATGTTATGTTCTTCTTTCTAGGATCTCCAAGTGTTCAAAAACACAAATTGAAAAAAGCCTCTGGTCTGAAAACTGTGGAGCAAAAACCAGGAGTGTACACTAAATATAGGCCACATCTTCAAGCTGATAAGGTTTTTTTTTAATGTTATTAGTATAACTTAGTGTTAGTATTAATTATTATCATTATTAGGAGACATTTGTGCAAATCAAAGGAGAAAGTGATTTAGACCTCGCCTTGGAGAGCCATTATATTCCAGGAAGGTAAGAGGAGTGCAACAGAATATGAATTGATTCAAACGTGATGTACAACGTAAATTCACAAGAAGTAAATGATTTGCAATAAGCCCAATGATGGGCCAAAGTAAATCCGAAAACCTGAATCCAGGTGTTAAAATTTGCTTAGCAAAGGAATAAATTTCATATTCTTAAAAACTTTCTCTTATATAACGTTGAGCAAATAATTATGAGTAGAGAGATGAGTACGTATAATTTTAAATGTGTTTTTTAGCCTTCTAATTTCGGTGTTTACTGCTGACTTTAACAAGAGAAGTAAATGTTCTTCAAGACAGTAATCACCAACGAATGCAGTTAGTACTTTTGATAATTTATATGAAGATAGAGAGTAAAAATCTGGAAAGGTGAGAGTAATTTTTTTCCATATTGATTACAGGGTCTAGTTAAGCGGCTTTTGAAAGGAGTTCAGACAGGTCGCCCTGTGGAAGTTCAAAGTGCTTTGTTGAGACGTCATCTTCTAGAGTTGACTCAGTCATTTATGATACCTCTGGAGAGATATATGGCATCATTAATGCCTCTTCAGAAGAATATATCTCCTTATAAGGCAAGTCTCTGTTATCCATGACTTCAGTATATTAATTTAGATTAAAAAATCATTTATGGAGACAATACAGAATTTTTTGTTTAATGAGAAAGTCATATTTCCTTTTTCCAGTGTCTTTATAAGTGCTTTGGTTGCTCCAATTTATATTCATTTAGTTTTTTACTTCCTTCCCAAATAACCATTTTTATTGCATCTTTATATTCTGTAATTTTTTTTCTCTATTTTCTTTTCTCCGACACTATCATTGTGATTAAAGAACCAAGTTGTCATCCTTATTACATGGCAGCATACTCCTAAGACGCAAGTGGGCAAACCATAAACATAATGAAAGAACTGAGGCAGTTACACTTCATCATACACTAACCATCCTCACATTATCAGTCAGTTATGTGACTAGAAATAAAACTAAATGGAAGGATTTCCATTAAATCTTCTTTATCCGTTATTATATACTTGTTATGACAAACAAGACATACCAATTATTATGGTTGAATTATTGTATTTTCCAACCTTAGGACAATCATTATTACGTAAGTAATGATTTCCATATTATTCAAGAATTCTGTAACTCTATGATAAGAGTTGAATCAGTTATATAACCAACCTCAAGATGTTATGATTTTCTGCTTCTACAGGCCATACCAAGTTTGCGCCCTTTCAATCCAGATGATTTTTTAGCTACGTTGGAATTATACGGTCCTCAGCTGACGAGTGGTATCCGTGGAGACTGGGAGGGTCTCTATCGCAGGTTCTTCCGTTCAGTTAATTTCTCTTTATGGTTCAACACTCGTTATCAAGAAGTGTCAGACAAACTTTCAGAATTACATCTTCAAGCCCTCAGTGAAGCAGTAAGCTATCTTATATTGAAGTATATTATTTAGAATACTGTTTTACACTATTTTTAATGAAAAAAAATGTAGTTTAACTCCATTCCTTCCCCTAAATAACTATTACTGATATCTCTGATAATCTGTCAATCTTTAGCACACCCATTATTTTTACCATTTATGATTGCACCTACCCCTTTTTCATTGTCATCTTCCCCGTTAGGATGTAACCATATTTACAATTATTTCTTCCACTGCGGGCTATCGTTCATTAGTCCTTGTATAGGGAATCTTTTAGCTACGTCAGTTTTTTCTGTCAGAATATGATACAATACCCTGGTGAAGATAACTGGGAGACCACAACAACGTGTACCATTTTATGTCATAATTAGTCCCCATTGGAATGGGAGTGGACACAGATTTCTTGATGCCCTTCCTAATGCCCAGCAGAGGGATCATACCTGCGTTTGTCACTTCCTGACTTGTGAACTCTACCTCTGAGCTACTGTCACCTTCTGGAGACCACAACTACATGATGTTGTCTAAAAATTCTGTTGTATCTTGTGCAGCTGCATATAAGTAAATCATTGTATTTGTTTTTAACAAAGTAGAATCTAACCCAGTTTATATATACAGTGTTGCCTCACTTATCGCGGTAGTTCGGTTCCGGGACCCGGCGCGAACCAGGAAATCCGCGAAGTAGGATCAGCCTATATGTACATAGATATTTTAATATATTTTTACGTTTACACTGTATAAACTGTCCCTGTACTGTTAACATACCACCCTTTACTTCATAGATAACAGCATGCAAGCGTAAATTTATATGAAAGTGATAGGAAAACTTACCATGAATGTGATGATGACGTGACATACATACTCATTTACAATTATTTTTTCGTTTACGTACTGTATAAACCCTCCCTGCACTGTTAAAAAAACGCCCTCAACATTATAGATAACAGCAAGCAATGTAAATTTTTATGAAAGTGATAGGAAAACTTACCGTGAATGTGATGATGACGTGACATACTTATTTACAATTATTTTTTCGTTTACTTACTGTATAAACCCTCCCTGCACTGTTAAAAAAAACACCCTTTACATTATAAATAACAGCAAGCAACGTAAATTTTTATGAAAGTGATAGATAAAATTACGGTGAATGAGGTGATGATGACGTGACATACATACTCATTTACAATTATTTTTTCATTTACGTACTGTATAAACCCTCCCTGCACTGTTAAAAAACACCCTTTACATTATAAATAACAGCAAGCAACGTAAATTTTTATGAAAGTGATAGATAAAATTACGGTGAATGAGGTGATGATGACGTGACATACATACTCATTTACAATTATTTTTTCGTTTACGTACTGTATAAACCCTCCCTGAACTGTTAAAAAAACACCCTTTACATTATAAATAACAGCAAGCAATGTAAATTTTTATGAAAGTGATAGATAAAATTACGGTGAATGAGGTGATGATGACGTGACATACATACTCATTTACAATTATTTTTTCGTTTACGTACTGTATAAATCCTCCCTGCACTGTTAAAAAAACACCCTTTACATTATAAATAACAGCAAGCAACGTAAATTTTTATGAAAGTGATAGATAAAATTACGGTGAATGAGGTGATGATGACGTGACACACATACTCATTTACAATTATTTTTTCGTTTACGAACTGTATAAACCCTCCCTGCACTGTTAAAAAAACACCCTTTACATTATAAATAACAGCACGCAACGTAAATTTTTATGAAAGTGATAGATAAAATTACGATGAATGAGGTGATGATGACGTGACACACTCATTTACAATTATTTTTTCGTTTACAAACTGTATAAACCCTCCCTGCACTGTTAAAAAAATACCCTTTACATTATATATAACGGCAAGCAACGTAAATTTACATTTCCAATAAAAAAATGAAAATACTGAAAAAATTTTTTTCTCAATATTTTAATATTTTTGCTTATACTCATAAAATATAATATTTTATCCAAAAAAAAAACGCGATAGAGTGAGAACGCGAACCAAGAAACGCGAATAACCGGGGTAACACTGTACTCTTGTATATGGTAAGCAATTGAACAGCTTTATTTAATATTGTATAGAAGGAAAATAATATAGTTTCTTCAGTAAATGAAGAACCTTACAATATTTTATTTGCAGGATCTTGGAGGTTGGGTATCTACTCGATCTGAAGTGGAAGTTGTAGACATGGTACTGAGACTTCGTTCCAAACTTAATGATGCCGATTCCCTTCAGACCTCCCAACTAACCCGTGATAAATTGAATGCTCATATACAGACTCTCTTATTCTCATTACCAGAAGATCTTCGATCCGTTCTTCATGCAAGTTGAGTGTATATATTGTATTGTACTACAATTGTAAGGTATCATAAACTGCAGTACTTTGTGATGAGTAAAAACTTGGAACTGTGTCTGAGTGGTCACAAAGTGTGATAGCTTATGATTTTTCACCCCTCCATACTCTAAGTACCAATAGAAATGGAAAGGGTATCTTTAGTATAGTTAAGCCAGAACTTGCATAATGATGTATTTTTTTTATATCATAGTTAATACCATTCTCTGCTTAATATCTCCATCGGTGTTGAGATCTATTTTCTTTTCATAAATAATAGTAAAACTTGCATCAATAGATAAAAAAATTTTATATAAAAATGTAGATACGTATACATTTCAGTTTTTCAAATTTAATTGTTTTCGAAATAGCGAGTAACACTTAGATAGTTTACAGATTTGGCATTTATATCATTAGTACATCGTTATCCTCAATTTTTATTAAAACATTCTAAATAACTTAATATCAATTTCAGTAAGAGCTTTTATATTGCCATAACCTGCAGTGCCTTGAACGCCCATTTCTTCCACCCATATTTACTTAAGAGAAATAGAAATTTTGTTATAGGATTCAGTTTGAGGTACTTGAGGATTTTTCTATTCAATATAGAATATACTTCCCATTTTGTAATGTCTATGAGGACTTTAATTTTATTTCCTATCTTGGTGAGTACACATATGCAAGATCTCAATGTTTCCTTATCTCGGTAAATGTATTGAGGCTCGGAACTAATGCTCTGAAAAGGACTCACCCCGTAATATTAAGGTAGTGCCAAACAACTACAGGAAGTTGTTAATGCATTTTTTCGCCCAGATGACAGCTATATATTCAGTTGAAGTGTTTGACTATTTTTGTGGTAGAGTCAGTGGTGATATTGATGAAGGATGTAAAACTGAAAGACATTATAGGAGAACAGATACTTTATGAAAGGGCTGGCTAGAGAATAAGGGCGTTGGATGGTGATGAGGAAATAGCATGTGGTGTTAAACGGTGGAAAAATTTAAGATACTGGTTGGGATGTTAACTAGGAAAGCTAATGGCATGAGTGATACATGATTAAGGGAATAAAGGGCATTATGTAAAAGTACATAAGAACAGAAGACCTTCATATCAAGGAAGGAATACTTGAGGAAATGCAGAGTAAAATTGAAATTGATAGAGTTGATAATAATGGCAGATGATAAATTAAGAGAAAAGCTTTTGAAGGATTTTCTGGAGAATAAAAATTACTTAAGGAAATAGTGAGGATGTAAACCCAGTAGTAGTAATGAGATGAGTAACTGTGGGGGAAATGTCAAACAGTATAGTATTTGGAAAAGTTGAAAGTTCCAGTTATAATTCTGTGAACATAAAAGCAGACAATATCCAAGGATTGAAGATTAACCCATCGAGTGAGCATAGGGGGCAGATTAAGATAGGTAGTTGGAGGGGTTAATTTGCTCCCATGGTATACTGCATCACCAGGTGATGAACTTGAAATGGAGGGGAATGAAAAGCTTGGGATTAAGTATCTAGTAAGACTTTGTGATGGACAGTATTGCTCGAAGCTTGAAATTACAGAGATGTAGGAGAACAGGAAAACTTTAATGGAGCATTGAAAACATCATCTTCACTTACACTCCAAGAAAGAATGTTGAATAAGATATTTAGGGTAAGTTTACCAGGTGTTGAGATGAGCTAGATCATCACTGAGAGGGCGAGAAAGTGACTTCTAAGAAATAAAGACTCAGAGAAATGTAAACTAAGCCTGAATAATTGGACAAGGAAAAATCAGGGATATCTAGTGCATGTCTTTGGATGTGGCTCAGACAAGGAATTGTTGTAGTTCACTCTCTCTCCCTGCTTGACTCAAAGAGCATATGTATGTTGACTGGGTAGGATAAAATGCATTAAATATGAAAAAGTATACACCATCGGCAATAACATATGAAAAAGTTTCCCTCTCCTCTCGTGGTTATTTAGTGAGGTAAATATATTCTGAGAGGGACGGATGACCAGGCACTTCCTAATTTTTTAATTTGCTTCATAAGAGCAGCTAAGAAAATTGTAATGGTAGTTTGTTTCTCTTTCCCTTGGGAATACTTACTGGTATATAGGATACTTTAGATTTACAAAAAGCATTAAAACATGCTATGACTACTATGAAATATATTGTATAGTGCAATATGATACTATTCTTTTTGATAGTAAAAATACTATGATTTATAGATGACGTAATTAGTTTATAAGGCAAAATTGAGCGTGGAATTACGTGAAAATATCGGTTATCTAGTGATTAAAATTGGTCTTATGACATTAGGGATGGCTGCATATTTGATGAGTACAGTATTTGCAGCTCATTTCAAAATCTAGCATTTTGCTAATATAAAGAGCTTATTTTATTATATAATTAGAATTGAATAAAATGATATGGCTTCTTTGTTGCAAATGCTTGAAAGCTTTGGTAGTTTAATACTCTTCCTGGGAAACGAATTTAAACATATATCTGTGGTTTGAATGTGCTTATTTACTTTTTATATAGTTTTCTCATGTTACATTTTAAATGGTCACTCCATCCATAATAGGTTTTAATATACTTATGTATTGATATAAAACATATTCAAGTAGGTCTTCAATATAAATTATATGAAACTTTTCTATAAACACCGTTTTTGTTATAGATAAATTAGTAACTCTCTAATGTCTCTTTTGTTAAATGATTAAATATAAACCCCCTCTGCTAGTGATGTTACTTAAAAAATATATTTTTGCTGCCTTTTGGCAAGAGATTCTTTTTCAGATTAAGCTAGTCATTCTAAAATATATACTGTCTGTTTAGTGCACTATTTTGGCTAGTCACCTGCTTAATTTGGAAATCTCCTCAAAGTAAAAAAATAGTGCTGAAGGCTTTCCAATTTATGTTGTATTATAACAAAGGCAAGAAGGAATATTTTGTATATGATTCCTGGTTGAATATCACATTCTCTTCAGACTTTTAAACTGAATCTAGCTTACATATGAAGTGATAGGACAAAAATGTGGTGCGAGTACAATGCTTATTTCTGGTAATTTTTAGTGGAATCTGCTCTTTAAGCACAACAGTGATCAAAATATCCTTTCCATGACAACATCATTCTTTAGCAATGAAACGCATAATACTTTTACGTTGTTAGCTCAGTGACCCCTTCCTAAAGTAATGTAATATTCGATTTTTAACCCCAGTCTTTTATGATTGCTGTTTATATTAGGTTTTATACTCGTGCTTTTCACAAGCCGTAATAGTTTTGAAAAGGTAGTCATTGTGGCTTTGTGTATATATATATATATATATATATATATATATATATATATATATATATATATATATATATATATATATATATATATATATATATATATATATATATATATATATATAATTATTTTTAAGTTCCTCTTTATATTAACTTGAAAGATATATGCCAAAGTTTAAAGTTTTATAATTTAGCTTTTAAGTTTTTTATATATATGTATTACAATATTTAAGTTAATAAATAGCGATTGTAGTTCTTAAGTAAGGTGTCACACTTTCACTTTGCTATCTCGCTCTTTCTCTAGTAGTGAGTGCATAATGGAACTTGAATTGTGTAGAACATCAGTAAAAAATTACGTAAACAATTGATAACACATTCAGGGAATGGTCATTTTCGTTTTTACTTCTTCAAAATTTTGTTGCCAATGTAAGTTGTATCTTATTGAAATCATTGGTTTGTAAAAAAAAAAAAAAATTATATTAAAATGAAGCAAAATTTTTTTTTAACAATATGCCCGTGCTTGGCTGAATGCTCTTTCAATGGCCGAATTTAGAGAGAAATCGGCAAATTTACAAGACCCTGGAAGTATATTTACTTTTTTAATTTTCAATTATACATATACTCAAGGGCAAGGTTACATTGAGTGAAAATGTAAATGTCAGGCTGTGAGTAATCCACAGACATTCATTTATGCCACTGTGTGGAAAGAGCTTTTGCATAATAGGGTTCATGCATATATTTCAGTGCAAAACATAATTGTTTCTTAATGAGCTTAATTCTCTGTATACAATCATTTTTTTTCTTTTCCGTATCCAAATATTCTACTGTAAATTATGAATTGCCAATTGCAAAACTGATATATACTCCTAGGTAATGGTTACCAACGTAACTGTCATATATGAATCTCAGCCTCATCTATAAATTATGCAGTTCATTCCTAGATACTGAATGCAGTATGATACTGAAGAGTTTTGGTGCCATAAAATAGATCCTTTTTTATAAAAACTCTGTAATGGTAATATTTTTTATTTGTAAATAATGTCTATGTATTAACTTATTATTGGTCTCTGAAACTACCAATATTATTTTAGATTTTTTAAGTCTTATGTATGTGCTATACATATTTGAGAATGAGGAAAAGATTATAAAGGGATCATAAATTTTAGCAGTTGTGCAATATATTTACACAGGATTTGTATTTTACTAGCATGTGTAAAGTCTTTTACAAGTATTATTCTTTTTAGTGAAGTTACTTAGGAGGCCACTCAATAATATTTACTTTTGCTTTCGTAATTGTAAGAAAAACAAGTTATGATAAATTGCTGTCATTCACACTTTCCATTTTGCACTGAAATACAGTACTTCAGACAATTACTGTATTTTGGTCATTCTCTCTCTCCTTATATGTAATGAAGAGAGAGAAAAGGTGGCAAATTTCTTTGCAATAACATTTTATTATTAATTTATTTTGTTAAAGTACCCCTTATCCTCAATATCAGAAATATTATATATGTAATTACTGTACCACTCCTGCATTGATATTTATATGCCATCAAATCTTGTTGCAAGTTATGATTATTTTTATATCATAAAACCGGGTTAGAAGCACTAAACAGTGAGAAATCCGAATTATTTTTAGAGCTGTGTCCATACATCTCCATAATCCATTTATTATGTTAGTGTATACCTAGGCAACATTGTTATTTCTTGATTCAAAATTATCTTTACAACAGTATTATGTGTTCTTTTGAAGCGTCATTGTCATACTCAAAATTAAGAAAATTTTATATCCAGCTTTTAAGATTTTTGTTACAGATCTTTTTTAAATTAAACCATACAATTGTTCGTTTTTATATGCTTATGCATTGAAAACCTATTTTCTAAGTACTGATAATTTGGAAAGAATGGTCATAAAATTATGCATTTATAATAATACCTCTAAAAGCTGCATTCAGCATTGTGCATAAATTTATTAACCATATTTAAGAAACTACGACAGTATGCAGATTATTTATGACAAAAATTAAGCTTTTTGTAAATCAGTGTATTTTAATTGTTAGTAATCAGTAGTAGGGGTATATTGTTATAGAAATTGATATGCTGTTTGTAAGTGTCCTTTTATATATTAAATGTTGTAAAATCTTTCCTCAATTTTGGGCATAACGAATGTAAATCATAGAAATTTATTTAAAAAACTTGTGTTTACCAACTACTTTCAGGGGCTGTAATTCCCCTTGTAAGGGGAGTGGCTTTAGTCAGTATATGCTCCTTCTCACCAGAGGACCCTCCCATCCCTCATATTTGTATCTGGGTCACACAATGAAGCAGGGTACAGCTCATCTGGTTTGGATTTCGACACCCACTTCTACTTTACCCCTTCCACTTCCTCCGACATTAAACACACTGCACCAACCCATCCTGGTCGGCAACACAGCAGTTACAGGATAATCCCTTGTCATCCATTCAGAATTTCTCTCCATCCTACTGTATCTCTTGCACTTGCTCTCCTCACTTCTCTTCTGACTCACCATGTGCATATAATGCTCTTTCCTCCCCATCCTTCCATGTCATACGTGGTCTCCCTCTCTTACTCCTCTTACTTCTGCTCTCCACATTCTCTGCTAGTCGTTATTCATTCATTCTCTCTACCACTTTAGCTTAATTTATCAGTTCCCCCTATTATTTCTCTCTGTCCATTACTGAAACACCTACCAAACCTTTCAGACAACTCATCTCAGTTACATTCAGTATGTTCCTTTCATCCTCTCTTATATTCCTAGTCTCTCCACCATCAAAACAAAAACCACCCCAACTGGCCAGACACATACACATGCAAAATCTTATTTTGCATGAAAACAGACAAGTTTTACTGCTGTGGTAGAATGAAATTTTGATGGGTATATGAATTCTCTTGTCTGTAACACGAGAATATTAATTCTTAAAAAGTCCCTTTATTTTACTCACTCTCTTTCCAAAGACTTGACCCAAAGTTCATAACATCATGGTATCATCAGAATCTCACAGGATGAAGTAGTGGTGCGAATGTGTCTGGTACAATCAAAATCTGTAATTTTTGACCCCCAGGACCATTTTGTTGCTAATGTGTTTCTTCCTACTCGATATTTTTTATGGTCATCCTAGAATTGAATTACCAAAAAATGTCAACCACATCATACCTCATGTGTTTTATAGTAGGTAAGAAATCTGTGTTTTGACCACAGAGAAATCTCAGAAAGTGAGCAGACATGTTTAGATTAGTGCCAAAGCATCCACTTACTTATGAAACATGCCATATATAAATATTCCCATGTCACATCACAGAACTCATAAATATTATTCTGAAAATATATTTACGTATTTAATTATCTGTCTGTCTTGCCATTATACTGCATATAAAATACTATGTCATATGAAGTAAGAAAATTTAACTCATAACCTATTCATTGTACTGTACTCTATGTTTTAAGGTATTTGTAATACTTGAATAATAAAAGTATATTTTTATCAAACTCTTATTATCCTTATGGAGACGAAGTGTTTCAGGTTTGATTGTTAATGCCTGTTAATAATACTATAAACAGTCAGTACTGTACAAGATTACACAAAAAATTATGGGCATATCAATACAGAAATGAGCGAGGTCTTATCTAATACATTCATCCTGTAATATGGGAAGAGCAACATCTGAGGTAAGAAAAATCCCCACAACAAAGACAATATAATGGACGACTGCCACTTACCTCGTCTAGCTGGAGGAACCTGTAAAAAGATCTAAATACACAATATAAATCCCAAACATGTTGAAAAAGTGATTTCTATGAATGCATGTAAAAGTATAAAAATTATGAAAATGTTTACAAGTTTATAAAAGGTCAAAAGAAAATTCTAGTTACTTACACTGCAATATATTTAACATCTTCCATAAAAAGAATATGATCCATTTCAACCACCTGACTTGATAATAGGACAACTATTTTTTACATATTTTTTTTTTTTTTTACAGATTTACGGTCATACCACACTGTTCAAGGATAATTGCATAAAACTGCAATATCTACTAGATTATATACTCTTCTTGAATCTCTTTACAGTTTATGGGAACACGATTACAAAAATAAAGAATTATTCAACAACAAGAGTACAAGTGCACATTTGATTTGATCAATGTCTTCTAAAACTTTCTAGCAAGGATGCAGGTAAGCAATGAAGCATTAAAAACCCTAAGTATTTAGTCTGATATTTCTATTTTCTCTTGCTTTAAAGCATATGATATGATGAATACTCTAAAGAGTCTTTCTTGTCCCTTATTAAGGTAATGAGTGTGGAATTTGGGTAGTTTTCTTAAAATTAAATCTCTTGAAACATTCTACTTGCCAGCAGCAGTTAATACAGCATTAAGAGTAGTTAAGTTTACATAGGATAGGAGAAACTTTTTCTTGAACATGAACTAAGAAAATTTCTCAGCAAAATGCATTAATACTAATATTCAAGCATAATTCAGACCTCTGGTGAAGCTTCAAATAACTTTAATATCTTGCATTGGCAAAAGTAGCAACTGATACTTCCAAAGCAAACTTAAAGGAGATATTAATAGAATTCCAGACTATAATTTTATTTATACTGACACTAGTATAAAAACCTAATGATAAGAAACTTTCCAGTACTAATGCTTCCTGCTTCTTCTAGGATGGAATTCTCTGCTTCTTGCCAGGCAAAAAATACTATAGTAACAATATGCACTTGAGAAACACTAGAACAATAACCTCCTACACAATGAAGAGATCTGCATAGCATTCTGATTGCATTCAAGCATCAAGAATTCCTGAGTTATTCTGAATAATGAATAATTCATTTATACTAAAATCTTACTCTTCTTCTCAATACTTACTATGGCAACTTTTATGAGTACAGTTTAATATTTACATACAGGTCATAAGCTTATCATAATTCATAATAAAAATAGGAAGATGCATTACAGTACAATCTAAAAGGAATAAAGAAAACCCTACATGACAAATACCTTCTCAGCATCTCTGATATTGAATGACTGCCGCGTGCGTGGACACACAATTGAACCGTTGTTCTCATCTGCCATTTGCTGAAGTGCCTATAGAGTACAAATGCAAATAAATTTTATTTAAAACTGATGAACAAATGTACACATAATATCGAAATTCACCAACACAAAATTATCAATAAGAATTTGTTTCTTGTAATCACTTCACTGCACAAATGTAACATCAAAGCTTTATAGAATTAAAATATTATTTTTCCAATATAAATTTTAATTTCTTATAGATACTTGAAGTATGTAGTAAAACTGAGAGAAAAATATAGTAAATGAAGTAATACAGTATTACAAAAATAGAAAAAATAAAAAAATTACCTTTTGTCCATACACATGGCCATTAGGCAACATGAGAGGTTGATTGTTTTCATTGAGTTGTTCTCCGCTAATGTAGCACACCAAACGGGACTGAGAACAGTGAGCAAATGGAAGTGGTTCTGCTAGGGCATTCAGAGATGGCTGACATACAGGACAATCAGGATTATGTCCAGAGGCACCCTACAAGAGCAAAAATTACCGATAAAAGACAAGTTTTCTCAAAAAACTTTATGATTTTCTACCAAGATATGCTACCTGTTAGTCCTTACATAGCTGAGAATTTCTAGTTTAAAAGCTGAGAATCTATTAGCGGAATCCAAAGAAAAAGCTTTCAATAATTGTGTTTATGCTCATAATTGTCTGGATGAAGGATACTTAACAAATACGAAATGCATGCCTAATACTGACTGTATTACAGAATTATCAATTTCAGGAACAATGAACCTTATGTGACTGTAGTCATTGTCATACACTGGAATAGCAAATGTGGATGTATATGGAATATTGTAGTTTATAAATTTTTTTTTACAGTAGTTCTACAGAATGAAGCAAACTGAAATTACAAATTAAACACATTTATTATAAGAAAAAGTTCCGGGTATTAAGATTACTTAAACTTCTTCAGCATGTTAGTGCATAAATTCACTGGGAATATAATTACTAACAAGGACATGATATACTAACTGTAGTGCATAACAAAGCAAATGGTGAGTAGGAAATGAAATGGGTGAATGTCAGAAAAGAGGTAAGTATACTTGCTCACTAATATGACAACAAGCAAGTAATGAACACACAGACAGAGAGCATATCTATTCTATACCACATGTGGGAATATTTACCCTATAACAGTGAGGTGTCTTGAGGGCCGAAAGACCAGCCTGAACTACTACAGAGAAGGCAGACTGCGAGGACAGCTGATAAAGTTTTAGGTTCTCAGCTCGAAACTGCTCAACAAGTTTTTCCCACCTCATATCAGACAGAAGTTCTTTGTAGGGACTCACATCTGCAATACAAAAGTTTACATATTATTCATGATTAAGAAAAAAAAAAGGAAAAGGTAAACAGTCAGTGAATAAAATACACCTAATTCTTGTAATAACGTGAAGATAGGTTCTCAGAAATGCCGCGTAATGTAATATTCACGTAATGTAAAAAGTAATTTTACATAAGAAACAATGACAATTGGCATACATACATTTCATAACCGTACATAGACACTATACCAAAGGTATAAGATAAGTAAAACATATTTTATAAGTACATAACAAAGCAGAAAGACCTGTACTTATTTATATTAACATTCAAATAGTGTACAGTATAAAAGATATACAGATTTACTGTGCAGTAAACAAATTAATGCACTCTATTATGAGGTGGGCAATGGGCATACACTGGGATGTGCATGGTGGCAGTGAGCACGAGGATGCGGGAGAACGAACCTCTATCTGCAAACGTTTTTGCTCTGGCACGCTTTTTCCCTGACGATATTATATGGCAAGTTTGTTTGCGGTTTGTTCTTAATGCTTTTTTCCATTCTCTCCATAATATCTGATCGCATTAAGCGGTAGAAGAGGAGGAGGATGTAGAAGAACGAAACTCTATCTGCAAACGTTTTTCCGCCTCTGTATCAGCTGATGCTCTCTCACACGCTATTTCCCTGACGATATTATATCGCAAGTATGTTTGCTGTTTGTTCTTAATGCTTTTTTTCCATTCTCTCCATAATATCCTATTGCATTAAGCGGTAGAAGAGGAGGATGCGGGAGAACGAATCTCTATCTGCAAATGTTTTGCCACCTCCCTATCAGCTGATGACCTCTCGCACGCTATTTCCCTGACGATAATATATCGCAAGTATGCTTGCTGTTTGTTCTTAATGCTCATCCACGTACTGTACTTAGCATTTTTTCCAGTCTCTCCATAATATCCGATCGCATTAAGCGGTAGAAGAGGAGGAGGATGTGGGAGAACGAACCTGTATCTGCCTCTGTATCAGCCGATGCACACTCGTACACTATATCCCTGCCGATATTATATTGCAAGGTTGTTTGCTGTTGTTCTTAATGCTTTTTTTCCATTCTCTTCATAATATCTGATCGCATTAAGCGGTAGAAGAGGAGGAGAATGTAGGAGAACGAACCTCTATCTGCAAATGTTTTGCCACCTCCGTATCAGCTGATGCACCCTCACACGCTATTTCCCTGACGATATTATATGGCAAGCTTGGTTGCTGTTTGTTCTTAATGCTTTTTTTCAATTCTCTTCATAATATCCGATAGCATTAAGCGGTAGAAGGAACCTCTATCTGCAAACATTTTGCCGCCTCCGAATCAGCTGATGCAACCTCGCATGCTATTTCCCTGACGATATTAAATCACAAGTTTGTTTGCTGTTTGTTATTAATGCTTTTTTTTCATTCTCCTCATAATATCCGATCGCATTATAATAATAATAATAATAATAATAATAATAATAAACCTTTATTTCCATTTCAGTATACAATGGGTATTCGTCAGCCGGGGCAAGACCCAACCCCCCACTGTGGTGACCAACCACAGCAGTACCTGCCAGTAAACAGCTTAAACTCTCGGTCTTGGACGGGAACCGATCTTTCGACCTCGTGAATACGAAGCCAGCGCGTTACCACTGTACTAATAGGGTAGAAGAGGAGGAGCATGGCGGAAAAGTGCCTCCCAGGCGTTAGATAATTTATTACAATGAAATTATTTTTTTCCAATTTAAGGGCGTTATTTGTGTATTTTGTATTTTTTTACTATTATTTTTTAGGGGCGTTATTCCAATTTCGCGGATTATAAACACGCATAAAAAGCGAACTAGGTGTACAAGCAATTCAAGTTCCCAATGTTAATGGCATATAGGTTATTTTTTGGTTCCTCTGCTATGACTAATTCAAGTAGAAGTGCTATCTCTAGGATAGCTCCTACTCAAGATCAGCACCAAAAGCTCCTTTGTGGTACAAAATATTTGTACATCTTGCAGCAAAAAAAAATTCACAAAACCCAATTGTATACTTCTTTGTCACCAGTAGCACAAGGAGATGAGGAATATCTTATCTTAACTGCATGCTAGAAAAAGTACGCCACGGAAGCAGAGGTGATATCTAGCCTTTAATAATATTAATAACAAAATATAAAATAAAATTAAGAGATTAAAGGGAACGAAGCTAAGCATCAAAACTTTACAAATATTATATCTTTCTTTCCTATGGATATCTGAAAGAAGCTGAGGCATGAGCTTAATCTTGTTCACCCTGTTCAATATACAAAAAGTGTGAGAAAATAAGTAGACTTTACTTTTTTTACTTTGACCTCTCTGGAAAATAATGTTAAAAAAATAACAAATTCCAGTATAAAAAAGTAGTGATATGTAGACCAGAATATTATGAATTGATTAATATTGGTTAAGAGTATTAAAAAAAAAAGCAACAATAATATAATTACCAGCATAGTATATCCACTACAACATATCTGTCAGCTCATGACAAACACATAAGATTCAAGAAAAGTAAACGACATACTTCAACATACTGTATTCATATACCATATACTGGACATTCACAAAGCACAATTAAGTATCTCAGTGGATAGCACTTGGTTCTCACCTGGAAGGTCCAAATATCAACTCTTCCAGGTGGATCGGACAGAATCTTATTAACTGACCCATTTGCTTATAAGGTCAGTAAACATGGTAGCCCTTGTAATGCTCTGGGCTTAGTGAGCACAACATCAGATACCTGAGGTCAACAGTGGAGTTTTATCTTTTTGAGATCAAGCCTCAATAATCCTCGTTTTCTGTGCAACTCTGAGTCCTCAATATGAGGATGATAACAGACAGACTTAGGTTGGAAAATGAGGCAAAATGCCATTCTTAGTGCTCCACCATGGGTTTGATCGCGGGTATAAAGACTCCCGAGTCAAGCACTCTGACCATTTGGCCACCATGACTCTAATAAAGGCCAAAAATAGCTGTTCCACAACCGTCTTGTAAAAATAATTGTCAGAATACCTTCCGGTATCTAAGTTTTACAAAGAAAGCAAAGGGAAAGTGAGGTACTTACCGGTACCAGCAGGGAATGCTATTAGAGCCATACAGCGTTGTATCGAAGGTAAATGGCTCTGATCCTGACCAGTAAAATACTTCCTGGCATGTCTATAAATTCAATAATATTCATCAAAGAGAGTTGGAAGTTGTCCTACAATATAATGCAGAACAATATTCTTCCTAATATAAACTAACTTAACTCTAGTAAAATTATATATGGAAACTCTTATCATTTATCAAACTGAAAAGTTTATAAGGCTTTATGGGACTAAATCCCTCTAAAAATTATGCTAATTGCCCACGTAAATATTATTTTTGTAAAGGCAAGGCTTTTTTAGGTGTGCTAGTTTGCTTTTCAAAAATTATAAACTTTTGGGTAATTTATCAGCTTTTTGAAAAATGACACTGGTATCACTGAAGTACGAAGAAACTTTTCTTTTTCATTGAAAGTGCTCCGATATATTTTATCCTACTTTAAATAGAATAGTAATTTCTGAGTTGTATGCTATTAAAATAAATACCAAGGAAAACTGGAGATTGTATATACTGTATACAGAAACTCCCGTACTTATGAACAACTGAGTTACAAACATTCACAGATATGAACAAAAGCTTACCCATTATCTACTAATGTATTAAAGCATGCATTACTGTATTATTATATTATTACTGTATTAAATTTCCTTTAAAATATTTTCTTTATGCTTTATGTAGTAGTTAAGTGTCTTTAGCCTAAGTAATGGACAGTACTGCAAATGTATGTACTGTACATTACAATTTTTTTTACCAATCAACACAACTTACAAACAATTCTACTTACGAACGGACTTCTGGAACCTAACTCATTTGTAAGTTAGGGAGTGTCTGTATATTTAAGGACACACTACTAACCGACCAATTTACAAATGACTCAAAATCCTCTTTATAATATTATAAAAAAAATCTACATCAGGTCGTTAAGCATGGAATCTTAAACTCTTTTACAGCATTCAAGTGATTTCTCATACTGTATAACAAGTGAATTATCAACTAATCATAAAAGTGTAGGTTTTCTTACTTAATGGCATCCATTCGTCTGTCATTCTTGATAAGTTCAATGAACTCCTGCATCCGTACATTAAATTCTAAGGAAGAATTGAGTTTACGCAGTTTGCTCCTGTTATCATGACACCATGAGAGGCACTTGGTAGTATCACGACAGGCTAAGGACTGCTCCACCTCCCTGGCTACAAGGAACACATCCAAATTTGTCAGACCTTCAATGCCTCGAGCACTTGCCAACTGCAAATATAGATATTGTATTGAGCAATATACCCCTTGAGGGAGGGGGGCTAGTATACTTCCTCCATATTCGCCTGCGTGTCGTAAAAGTCGACTGAATGAGGCGAAGCGAGGGGACTGGGAATCCCCTCCTCTGTATTTTCTCTTCCCAAAGACTCAGAGTATTTTGTCTTGACTCAGCCACTCCCTTATAAGGGGAAAATGGCTCATGTCTATAAATAGATTAAGCAATATATTAGAGAATTATAATATAAACTTTAGCCCAAATCTCTAAAAAAGACCACTGACAATCCTAGGCTTTCCCACGGAGCTCTCAAGGAATACTGTATATATTATCATGGTGGCGTATAGGGTTGTTTGCTGTGCAATCTTCCCTAAGGTGTCTCCCATGTTGATATCAATGTCACTGGCAGGAAGGAGTCATCGAGAAATGATTGCTAGAGTTATTTCTTGGTGCAGAAAAACTAGTGTTACTGTGTGTTGTGTTGAGAGATGAGGTAATCACCTGGGTAACTAAAGCAACTCCCAGGTTCTCATGCCACATGGATATATTAGCAAAGGTTGGTTTGAGGTGGGCAAGGAGGAGATAACAGGACTTGTCCTCGATATCTTGTACCAGTGAGCACAAGTTAGCTTGTAGAGGGTACAGTGGGTGTATTTATATACACACTTCAGATTACTGGCAATTAACAATGAGGTAACAACATTTAACAGTAAGACTCTGAAAGGATATATAAGGATCTGGATATCCGTGAAAAGGATGCTCTGTGTGAAGATTCCAAACTTTGCTGGGGTATCCAGAATATTTTGAATCCTCAGTGTCATACATACACCATTCTACGATGATATTTACTCTCTCTCTTCAATAAGCAGGAGAATTAAGTCTACTTTACCCTCCCTCGCATTAGAAGATGGTTATTTCTCCATAGTCATTTGATGATAATTTCTTTTTATACCTGTTACTTTTCCTTGTTAAATACAGCCATACAGTAAATGACAAAGATAGACTCAAGATGAAACAGAAGGAAGGAAGACTCCTTTATCTCACTAATCACACCAAATTCCTCATAGTTATGAAAATACTCTATATATGGAATAACGACACCTATGCTAATATATCACAATACCATAACTGCTATCAGGTAGGAGGCTTGAAAAGGATGTCACTACTCATACTTCAAGGAAGTTAAATCTTAATTTAGCAATAATTTCCAAATTATATTCTTACAAATGCACTTACTTTTGTAGCTGTAGAATAACATCCAGCACGCAACAAATATTCAACCAAGAGGCGGTCAAGCCTTGTGCGTTTCCACTCAGCTACTACCGCTGGGCTGAGCGAGTCATGCTCCTTTAGATGATCAACTCTTCGCTTTACAACTCGGCCACATTCAGTCTCATCTTGAGTAGCTTCTTCAGCCTACAATGAAAAAAAAATACTTAGATTCTGCATTAGCATTTTAAACAATTACTTTAAATAAATAATCTATAAACATTAAAATACTTAATGACCTGACTACATAGGCTTTCTAGATACACATATATCATAATAAAACACCAAAGCACAAACTAAACTAACTTGACCATGATCACATTAACACACTTCTGGTCAGTTTGCACTACTACCAACACGTTTGCCACAGCTCTTTTCAGGCTAGGCTGGATGGTCACAAAAATGTTCTTTTTTAGTCATCATATGTTATTATCTTTGATCCAATCCGACCATGAACGGTTTAGCTACTATTTTGTCTCATTGAAATATTCTAAGAAATGAAAACTACATTAAAAAGAAATCGACACATAACATAAATTTGCATGTAAAAAAAACTTTTTCATAACTCCACACCTTATCAACATATATGAGTCAATGATGACTTCTTACTAACCAGAAAGCATTAGCTACAATAAAGGTTGAAAGAAAGAATAACAAAAATCGGATAATTTCATGATGGTATGTGTTAAACTGAAAGATATTCTTATTTTAGCAAAGATGACACTGCCTTACTAGATAAATGGTCAAACAATGGTCTATATGATGCAATATAATGGAAATATTCCTCCAGGATGTCACTGGAAAATAGAAAAACACTAGTTGTACAACACTAAAATATTGCAAAGGAATAGTTAAAACTCAAATCTGTATCAAAGTATCAGCATGATCTTATCGTGGGCAGGTATAGGGTGATGGCTTCCAGCCTTACAAGCTCTATGTACTGTAGATGGTGACTAATAGTTATTCGTTGTTGAAAATTATATGAGAATTTTCTTGACTACAAAACAACTGATACACTATATTACACTGGTTATATGATTAAGACTGCAGAAATCTTCTAGCTTAACAGAGATGAAGGTATCAGTCATTTTATATAAATATATTTATCATAATCATATAGCTGATATCTTTCATTGACTATTAGTAAGATATATTAATAACATGAATAAGAATTTTTTACATAAATAAAATCATGAAAGACTGCAATACATCCTGGGGGAGACAAAGTAGTAATAATACCAACTGAAATGTATAAATCATGACACATACAAATATGATTCATCCCAAAGTCACTTCATTTAAAAAGCACTCGGTAATCTACAATCCATTACCTTCCGCTTGAAGTTTGCTAGTTTTTCAACAACACCTCCCAGGAGAGAGGAAATATGAGAGGCACTACGGCTGTCAGTAAAGAGGACCCGTTCAAGCTCAGATACAGCCGTAGTAACATGGCACACCTCTCTGTCCAAAGTCTTCTGGGCGAGGCGGAACTTTTTATTCAGCACATCATATGGCACCTGAACAGTATATGTATAACAACATTAATCGGAGACAATATATATAATTAAGCTTTTCAAACCCTTCTACTTGATCCCAATTAAATCGAAATTTACCAAATCTTCAATAACTGCAAGAAAAAGAAAAATTTTAATATTATGCCTTAACTAAAATATTTATAATTATAATCAAAGCGACAATGTCTTCCTTTCCAATGAAGCCTAAAATCAAGACTAAATAATTTATTTCATAACAAATGTTAATTTGTAGATACTAAGATATAATCAAGCCTAGCCCCATTTAACAACAAGGTATCATTTTTAAGTCAGAACTCATTGAAATAACTGACAGAGATAACTAGTCTAAAATATAACTATTAGCAAGTAATTACATATCTTACACTTTCACACTTACTTTCAAAGTAGGGTGCTCAATTGAGGTGACGTCAGCCATGATAACACCAAGCCCTATGAAAACAAAGAGAAACTTGAGAAAGAAAAAAGTAAAATATATAGATATCTACAACAGATCCCTTGGTTTCATAACAACCAATTACTTATAATAATGTGTAAATATATCATACAAGGACACAGAGGGGTGCACAGTAAATAAGATAAACCATATATTAATACAGCTGCAACGCTCTATGCTTCGGATATCACTTTTAAAGAGATCCCATAGAAATAGCCTCTTTCATCATGGCAAAAGGATCTGCCCAATATAAGATCCTCAGTACAACCAATATGTTATGCAAGCTTCAGAAAAGTACCTTATACATTCTTCTCAGATACCAGTATTTCCAGGGAAATTAAATGCTAATGAGATGCAATACTGTATATAATCATAATTAGGTTGAGAACTCTTGAACTTCCACATGCCAATATCTTAACTTATAACATTCCCTTAACAATTTGTAATTCGTTCAAGAGTCTGGGGGTAGATTTTAATAGTAAGTTGACTTTTAAGACAACATATTCGTTGTATATCTTCATAAGTTGCCAAAAAACTTGGTATCTTGTGGAGGTCTCAAGATAATCTATTATGATGATATATTATAATACCTTTATACAGTACTTCCAAGTCTGGAGTACTGCTCCCCGGTTAGGTCACCGATTATAGATTCTCTTATAAGTTTTGCCGCTAAAGTCATGTGTGCAATTAGATTTCTAGGTCCTGAATCAAGCACAGACTTATAGCACAGATATGCTGTTAGCTCACTAACAGCATATCACTTATTAACCTGTGCATGGGGCTCTACCTGGCTTATTCTATTCTACATCCATTACTAGGAATGCAAAGAAAGCCAATGATTGTACAATTTTTCTTGTTAGATTTTATGCCAGTCAGTGTTTAAGAAGTTTTATCCCAGGAAGTGGAATGAATTGCCTAGCCAATGTTGTTGAGCCAATGGAGTTTCAGAAGTTTAAGTTTAGCATAAATAAATATTCATAAATCATAGTGGAATATTGCCAGTATTGCAATACTGATTTGTACCGTTTTCCATTTTTTCATATTTTTCTATTCTCTCATTTATTTTTTCCTCATCAAGTTACTTTCCAGCTGGATCTAGTCTTGAACTTTTCCCAGCTGAGCTTGATGCTTGTCTTAGGATAAAAATAATAATAATATATTAATAATAATAAAGGTAAACGTTGCCAGGTTTCAGTTCTGATATCCATCTGAGATGCTCCTCAGAACGTAAGCCGGGGCAAGACCCAACCCCCCACTGTGGTGCCCAGCCACAGCAGTAAACAGCTTAAATTCTCGGTCTTGGACTGGAACCGATCTGTCGACCTCATGAATATAAAGCCAGCGCGTTACCACTGTGCTAGTCATAGACATTAAAATTTTAATAATAATAATAATAATAATAATAATAATAATAGTAATAAACTGCTTACTCTCACACCTCAAACGATTGAACGAAAATAAAAATTGGAAAAATCTAAAGCAACTAAAAACACATTAATTTTAAATATCAACTAATTTCGTAACTGGAGTACACTAACCTATTATAATCTAATGTAGTATAATAAATTTAATATTTTTCTTTCTTAACGGGGGTGTAAAAGTGAACATTCCCATATATATATATATATATATATATATATATATATATATATATATATATATATATATATATATATATAACGAGGGCCAACAAAGTGATGGGGAGAAAAAAAGAAAGAACCACGAGTACTGCTGCTATTTATTAAAATATAGTACAAAGCTGAAATTGGAACACCTACAGTTTAGCGGGCCATACCAATGTTCAAAACCTACCAATAGATGGCGATAGGCTCTGACTAGAGAACTGGCGGGTGAACACACAATAAAAATGGTGACAATAGGCATACGAAAATTTTTTTTTACCATCCTTCGCAAGAAGGCAACCGTCCTAACCCTTAGTTGAAAAGGGAGTTCGTGACGTAAAACCGAAACAAACAAACTAAAAATACTTACCTAACCTCTTAGCCAGGGGGGCTTCGCTCCCTGGGACCCCCCCACCTTACTATCCTACCTAAAAATGCTTACCTAACCATCAGTCGAACTACTTACCTGAGTGGAGGGATGAGGTCGTTGAGCGGCATGCCCCGCTAAACTGTAAACTACCCCTGAAATTTTATACTCGTACTTGTCAATAATAACAAATGCAATAAGTGAAAACCAGCCATACATCGCAAATCCCTAGACAGCTTTCTGGCCCAGATTCAAGACATTGACTGGGATTATTTTACTAACGGCACAACTATAAGCAAAAACTAATATTTGATAATTAAACTAAAGCATTCACGTTCGTATATGTTACCTTTGGAGTCATAAAAGGGCTTTTAATTAATGAGTAAAGACGATAAATGTCGAGAAAAACTAGCAGCCTTTGTCCACCAGCTGACGATGTAAACAAACAACTGCCATTCGTTAGGCTCTGGGAGTGGCCAATAGGAGTCGTTTTTAGGTCAAACATTTTTATATATTTATTTTCCAATAATTGTAATTCGTAACTGCCACCTTTGCGCTTATAAAATTATAAGTTAATTTGATAAATTATTTTGGTTTGTTCTGATTTAAAAAAAAAATCCTTCGAGGTTTATGTCATTTCGAAATATTTTTTAACAAAATTGTTGAAATACATCCTGGGTTCAAATTTTATATATTCTATTTTTCGAAAACCATATGTCGAATCTGAGACATATATCTTTAAGAAATCATACTTGAAGGTAATAAATTGTATTAGTTTTATATTTTAATTACAAATAAATCCATCGAAATTAATATCGCTTCGAAATGTTAATAAAATTGTCGTACATCACACTGGCTCTACATTTTTATGTTTTATTATTTTATTTATTATTATTGTGGATAAAGTTTCAGTAATGTAGTTCTACAGCTTAAGTCTACATAAAATGAGAATAGTGTGCTGATTAAAAAGAAAAAAAAACATACTTCACATTATAGTACCTCTCTCTCTCTCTCTCTCTCTCTCTCTCTCTATCTCTCTCTCTCTCTCTCTCTCTCTCTCTCTCTATATATATATATATATATATATATATATATATATATATATATATATATATATATATATATATATATGAATAATTTTACCCCGACCGGGACTTGAACCTAGGACTTAATTATTAAGTCAAGGCACTACTAACTACACCACATAAGGTTAAAAGGAAACAGACTTTATAGCATGTGACATCAAAGGCAGTAGTCAAACGAATGCTTATTACGTTAAGAAACCTGTGTAGTTCATGTGTCAAAATCTGGCACTGTTCAGGCTAGGGTGGATATACTGAAGATATGTAATTGTTTCCAACTGGTATGTACCGTATTTCATTTGGGCTTTCTTTGTACTATATTAGCATCTTAAAAAGCTTTGCAGATCAACACCTTGAAGTGCTATTTGTGTTGTCCAATAGGACATTTCCCCCCCCAAAAAAGCTAATTTTTTTTTTAAATTCCATTTTTCTGTTAAAGTGCATTACAGTACTTTAGGTATGATTTAAAGTACTGTATAAAGATTTTGAATAGGTCACATGTAATATATTGGCACCTTTATATATGGTATTTGAATCTAATACGAAATTTGTCATGCAGGTAGTTGAACCAGTTGACCGCCTAAGTTGGTAAACAACTCTATTTCTCTGTTTCTGCGTGAAAAATTAAAGAGTACAAACAAAATTCGGTAATATATTTGCATTTGTGTTAACTACCTTTACCACACACGGCAACAGAATGATGAAGAACAGGCAGGTACGACAAAGCTCTTCAGCTTACGCCCTTTGCTATGTTGTGGCCTCCCTGCTTGCTTCAGCAGAATATGGCATTGTATAAAGAAAAATGTCCTTCTTATTATCTGTGATCAGGTAGCGGACTATGGCAATGGGAAAATATAAAAAAATTGCGTAGATATAGGTAAAATATGAAAGAAATCCTGAAAATGGGTTAACTTCTTTATTAAATGAATATAGTAATTGTGCCAGCACACCCTTAAAAATGGTCTACAACAATGAAGACGACCACAGTCATTTTTCCTTACACACCTTTTCCAAGTTTCGGAAAGTTCTTCAGTAATTCTAATAAAGACAATTTTAATTGTGTTTTATATCAAGAGGGACTACTTCAAATTAGAAATACAATTAAATGAGCTTACATTATTCAGATACACAAATACAGGTATATCTGCCTAATAATCTGAAGTAACAATGTCTCTTTCCACCTACTAAATTGACCAGTCTGGAATGCAGATCAAACTCATATATTCCAGAAAATGCTATCTATAATATAGAGATATGATAAATAGTATACTATAAACCAAAGGTTGGCAAAGTAAATGTAGGCCTAAAAGCCTGTAAAGTATCTGTACATTACTAACAGATCTGCAAAAGGCCATATTGAATAGAATACGCTCTCATATGTAAATTCCTTTTCAGTGGCACAACATGAGTGTTTACTGGTTTCGCCAAGATAAGCACCAGGTTAGATCATCATCAAACCTTTACTTTACTGAATCAAAATGATACAATTAACAGAGAAATATGACTCTCACTACAAATCTTCATGATAATGATAAATAATTATGACAACGCTTGCTTTTCATCGTATGCTATGCGATTTACCTTGAAGACAGGATGGCAAATGTTTTCAACAAACTATACCTTTGGGGCATTTGTTTTTCTATACATCACAGTTCTATTTCTCTATCAAATAAAAAGAAAAAACACTGGTGTAATAAGTTACTTTTAATACCTATAAATGGCATGAAAAAATGAACACAGCTAATACTGTGCAAATAATTCATATTCTGAAGGCAAGCAGTGGCCACACAACAGACTTGCAATCACTGAAACAATAATTTTCAGTGTTGCTATGTAATCTGTTTTAAAATCAGAAATACAATCTTTGAATACGTTACTATATACTTTCAATAGCTCATATACGTTTGAAAGACGTGAACTAGAAGAGAAAAAAGTCAGTTATTTAGAGAAATGTATTTGCGGGTAGCTTGAGGCATTTTAAACAATATACTGTAAATTGACATTTTTGGATTCAGTATAAATAGCGTACAGCATTAACGCAGCTTGGCAAGTAAGTTTTGTATGAGAATTGAGAACATAATAAACTAAACGCATCTACTATTTTTCCTTCCGTATATTTTGCTCACTCTTGGGGAATTTTTCTGGCTTGAAATCCTTGTTTTTATCCAATCTGTCCCTCAACGAACTTCTAACGTGACTGGCAAAAGATTCACCTAATTGATTTGCTGCTTCGCCAGCAACACTGTCCATTACCAAGCAGTTGACACCAGCTCCACGCATACTCTGGCGCAAAGTATCTGGAAAATAACATACTACGTCACATATTTTTATACAAAATTTTACACGTATACGACAATGCACTATTGGGTTACACTACTTATACTCTACAGGTCTTATTTTGGAAGGGGTCCTGCGGAGCTTAGTGCCTGCCTCCCACTACATCTAACTATATTAAGAACCATCTATCTGGCAGCAGTATCACAACCTTACAGTGTTGCTTTTCATAAATCTTAGTAACAGTTAATATCTTTCTTTTTTCTTCTATTAATACTTCGGGACTTGCTTTCAAGACTAGTCATCCTTCAAGACATAAGATATGCCAGGAATTCTAGTTGTTTTGACACCATACATACTGGTACCAGCTTTGTGTTTCTTTTGAAACCTGGATTGTCTACCAGTATGTTAAAACAGCCAACTCTCTTCATATAGCTACCATGAAATTAGC
The DNA here is from genome assembly GCA_037179515.1 of Halocaridina rubra. Lineage (NCBI taxonomy): Eukaryota > Metazoa > Arthropoda > Malacostraca > Decapoda > Atyidae > Halocaridina > Halocaridina rubra. Next base: position 45,112 of record JAXCGZ010011795.1, read on the forward strand.
ATGATATCCAAGATATGTACATGGAAATATATGAATAACGATGTTATCGTCTTATTCGTCATACTGACAAATATCCCAACCAGTGTAAAAGGATGCAGTCAAATATTCATTGTATACATTACACAAAATTACAGTTTATCACACTAAGTTAGAATTTATGATCAACATGATTGAAAGCCATTTTACCAACGCTTCAAGTCTAATTGTACAGCTCTATAGCAATAATTGTGTTTAAGGAAAACTTTACTTACAAGACTCTACTACCATGGCATCAACTTGATTTTAACAAAAAAGAAACTTACTAACCTTGTACCACCTGCTGGACAGAGCCATGAGGCTTGTGCTGAGAAGCAATCTTGCGACGCTTAAGTGGCATTCCACAGAGATAAGCATCGCTCAATGCCGTTTCAGGGACACCACGCCGCTGCCTTTCTACATCTCTTGTTATAATGGGAATCCAATCCTATTTTGCAGAAATATTATGTAAATGCCACTAATTCCATATATCAGTAAAACGTACAAAGCAAGTATGCAACAGAAATGTACAAGAAATATGAAAATTATGGACTTCATAAATACGTTCATATAAAATACAGAATTCAGATTTTACATAAGTGAAACACAGAATACAACACTGCCACTTATTCAAAGACCACTTAACAGTAGAAAAAACTGAAGCTTTACCACTTCTTCATGTACTAGCATAAATTTATACTAAGTTCTTCATATTCACCAAATCAAAACCATTCTATAAAGTACCTGGGGCACTGCTGAGTGCCATGGTTGAGACCCCATATTAATGGTGACTGGAGGTTCTTCCGCAATGATTGAGTTAACATCCTTTGGCTCTTCCTCTTCGCTACTGCCTACAGCACCTACTTCCGACTCTCCTCCCGATGTTGTAACTTCTTCAACACATCCAACTTCTTCTACCTCCATTGGCTGGAAAGTAAAATTTCTTTTATTCATATTTCCTATACATAGTGCCTTCTCCAGTTAGTGACAGCAAGGTGGCCAAAATTAAAAGGAGAAATATGACACCAAAATATTTATTTGCATTATATTGCAACTCAAAACCTCAGATTTTCTGGATGTATCCTGGCTTCCTCATGTTGCTTGTTGCTGCTCACTGACATTTGTCAAAGGGAGATACGCATTACTTTACATCAACTTATTGTATCTCTTGAAAACCTCTTAACCCCCCTGGATGTTAGAGCTCTTCTGGGTAGAGGAAAAGAATCCCCAGCCTTCCATTTCCTTTTTGGGCAACCAATTTAAAAAGCTGGTAAGCTTAAGTACATGTCCTCTTCACTATAAAATAAATTGTAGATGTAAAACCACAGCGGTCCAAGAGAAATTGACATCCAAGATACATAGAATTGGACAAGATAAATTGAGTTAGAACTACCTAGTTCTACAGATTACTTTTGTTTTGTTTCCAGCACTAATTACCTTCTCTCTAGTATTTAGAGTTCAATATTCACAACCTCACAAAGATGTATGAGGAACTATCTGCATACACAATCTGATCTTGTCTTGTCATAAGTACAACTCTCTTTGCTTCTAGTACATTAAGAGCGTATTTGTGGGCGGAGAATCAGTTCATATTTGGAAAAACATTCCTTAAATGCTTACATAGGAAAAATAAATTCAAATTCATAAATGTAATGCATCAAGATAAACATAACACGTATGTACATATAACTATGAGGTAAACATGAGTGAACTGAAACCTTGATGATGGGGTGAGGGTAAACTAGGAAAACCTGAGGTCTGGCTCTGGAAGTTAGCGCTTACATTGGCTTTGGTGTTCTTCACCATAATAAGCAGGCAATTATTTTAGAGAGAAAAATGCGAGTTTTTATTTTATATTCGGGAATTTTCTTCCTTTTGTTATCGCCAACTTTGGACTCAGGTGGGAGATGGTATCATGTGTGGGAAGGGAAAAAATTAATCCAAAAGGAGATATGGTGTGCAGGATGCAGTGAGTAGGAATTTAGGTAAATGAGTGAGGTTTGACTCGACCTTCTCGTTACACAGGGGATGACAACTTTTGTATATATGTATGTTTTACATATACAATGTGCATTAATAAGAAAGGAGATTCAGTACCTCCTCTACAGGTCCATTAGCAGGGGTTACAGAGATGATATTGTCCGATACTGGCATCTCTGCAGGTGGAGCGGAGGGGGTCGTAGTTGACTGAGGTGATGACAATTCACCAGACTGTTGTCTTCTACTGCGTGCTTCTTCCATGCGACGACCTTCATCTGGAGACACTACATACCTGTGTAAATAAAAAAGCTAACTTTAATATTTTTCTAAATATGATGCAATATCCCATTTATGATCACAAGGTGCCCACAACTGTAACGAGAACAAATGCAGCGGAGCTTCTTTGAATCTAGCCCTTGCTCACAATTTCTATTTATCATATTTGTAAGGGCAAACTTAGAAGTTTCAAATCTTTAAGTATTGGCTGGGAACTTCGTTAACATATTATATATGTAGATAATATCTGCTTTATTGTAGGATGGATACTTATAGATCGGGAATTTGTAAATAAGGGTGAGGAAACAATTTAAGCATCTCCAAGTATACAAGGATTTATCTGCTATATACACCAAGAAAATAGATTGGAAGTGATTGCTAGAATAGCCTGAGGTAATTTGTGAACCCCTGAACATGAGGAGTAAAGAATTAGAAAAAAAAACAGTACATATAAACCATTTTTGAGACTTCATGCCCAGGTCTTCATATCTAAATATATTGTGTGAATTTTAAAATTTCTGTTCCCTAAGACAAATAATGTACATGATGTCACAGTGAAAAGTTCTGACATTAAAGATGGCAAAAGGGATACCAACATAGACAAATTATAGTAAGAGAATGACAAAAAACTAAATGATTCTAACCTGCGTATATGGTCGTTTGTGATAGTCATTCGGCTCATCATTGACCGCAACTGCATAATGGACGTGTTTACAGACCATGCCTGGATGGCTGGGCTCACACCTGCCATTATGGAACGCTGAAAGTCAAATTAAGAGTAGTTTAAATCACACTTTAGCCAATGATCTTGAAAGCATTAAAGTCTAAAATTACCTCTAAACAAAAATAAAGTAATAACTTTAAACATATACAAAAAATCACTTCTGAAAGATATAGAACAGGTAAATAAAAAAAAATTCCCTCTATACAATCCTAACCCATCTTATAACTCATTATCATACTACTTTTTGGTTATTAAACCAAAGGGATGGGAAAAAACAGTCTTTACCAATTTATCAAAGCATTACAAAAAGATAATATATAACAAAAATGTATGACAGCTTTGAAATCTGTCAGAAAAAGCTTACAACTCTTTCTTGAATGACTCTCTCCAATCCCTGCACACCATCCGTGAAACAGTGAAGTGAAAGGGCGATGAATTCTCCAAGGGCTCGCTGTACCAAGGAAACCAAGGATGGGCCAAAGGTCTCAGCATCAGCTGTATAAAGGTAAGAGCAATATATTGAATGTGCATTCAGTTATCCCTATCTACATCAGGAAATTACTGAGTAACTTCTATACATTTATGCTAGCTTTCAATGGTATATAAAATTGACAGAGATATTCAGCATAATGTGTTTATTCTTCACTCTAGCAGTTAGCAAAGATTTCCCAGTTCTTACAGATCATCAGAGGTACTTCACCTAGTTGCTTAATATTATCTCCTGTACACTGTTCTTTATGGAAATCCCAGTGTAAAATTACACACCATAACACAATACAGTTTTCCCTCATCATACTAAGCAATACTATATTCTTAATTACTAATAATATTTCTTTACTGACAATGTGGCAAGAACAGGAATTATTAAAGATAAAAGAAAAACCAACCATCACATGTAGAGACTAGATAATACTCAGTACCATTCAGTGATACATCACAATGCATTTTCTCTCAACACTTACTGTGATTAAGGACCAAGTTGAAAACATCGTGTAATCGATGACGCACTAAATTATGAACTGTGTTTACATAGTCAATGCCTTCATGTACCTGAGCATCGCCCTGAAAAGGTACCATATTTTAGACCAAGGACAAAACGATGTTCAAGAAGGAGAAAAATAAATTCAAACAATAAAAATATGTTAAGATTACCAGTAATATTGGCTTTCTGGCATACAGACAATCTCAATAAAGCATTTCATATCAAAATGATCATATGCACTATATTCATATTTTGAAAGTGAATATACAACATTATTAAGAGAAGCTCTGGCCTACTTTTAGTACATTGCCTCATACCTTTACACAGTTCCAGAATTTATATAAGGACGTGAACATATCAGCATATACTATGATAATAAGGTATATTTAAAATACAACAATTTATATAGTTCACTTCATACTTACAGCAGTTAAAACCAGGAAGGGATGCAGGTCCCTGATGACCTGATCAATGACACGGTCGAGATTCTCTTCAGTGGGCTGGCTGCCTCGTAAAGCTCTTTCTAGGACAAATTCCTGAAGAGGTCTGCGTAACTGATTCACAGTGGTTGCACGACCAAAGAATAATTGAACTAGGTCCCCAATGGATAAAGTAAGTGCCTGAAAATGATGACATTTTATCACCATGTAAAGTATTGTGTCCATTTAAAGTAATACATCTCATGATGATAAACAACAAATTTAATGTAATAAATAAATCAATTTGGCCAGGGACACATATTATAAAGAAATTATGGTCTTGGCATAATTATTATATCTATGAACTAGGAATAAGTAAAAAGGTAGGAAAATGTTATAGAAGCATGCATTGTCGATTATACATAACAATAAAAGACCATAAAAGAACTGTGTGTATATATATATATATATATATATATATATATATATATATATATATATATATATATATATATATATATATATATATATATATATATATATATATATATATATATATATATATATATATATATATATTCTCCCTGAGGGAGGGGGGTAAGAATACTTCCTCATGTTCCCCTGCGTGTCGTAAAAGTCGACTAAATGGGGCAGAGCAAAGGGACTGGGAATCTCCTCCTCTGTATTTACTTCCCGCCATAAGTTAATGTATTTTACTTTGACTCAGCCACCCCCCTTATAAGGGGGATTATGGCTCATATATATATATATATATATATATATATATATATATATATATATATATATATATATATATATATATATATATATATATATATATATATATATATATATATATATATATATATATATATATATATATATATATGTTTGTTCTATTTTAAGTCACGGACTCCCTTTTCTAACAAAGGCTAGGACGGATGCCTTCTTGAGAAGGACTTGTTCTAGCATATGTAATCATTACCCTGAGTGCATGCTCTTGCTAACCTCAGACCGTGACGGGGCGCAAACCCTCGGCCTGACACCTCAAAGTTGCGGACGCTATCACTTTAGCCACAGTGATTTTATATATATATATATATATATATATATATATATATATATATATATATATATATATATATATATATATATATATATATATATATATATATATATATATATATGAAGCAAAAAATGCACGTAAATTAAACACAAAGAGAAGCAAAGATGTACTATATATTATGACTGGACTCCAGTCCTCTTCAGGTAGAAATGATTCGATATTTACAAAGCTCTGGAGAAAGAATATGGGGGGGGGATGCAAATTACGATTGCCAGGATGATCCACAATTCGATTAGCTTCAGACCTCAGGTCAGGTGGACAGTCATTTGGCATAATCTTCTTAATGAGGTCTTTTAATATTGCTTCATCCACAATGTCAGATCTCCACTGTCCATTTGATAAGTTTAAGGTTTCTGATTTTTCTATAATGGCTGCTTCAAGTATCTTTCTCCTGTATTGGCAATTACTCTTATATAGCAATGAGGACTCACTCCAATTACTATGGTGACCAGTAATTCGCATATGCACAAATAAAGCAGAACTTTCAGCACCATATCACACTGCACTTTTGTGCTCAAATATTCTCTGGCCTAGCGAACCACCAGTTTGACCTATATAAGATTTATTGCAGGAACTGCGATCAATTTTATAAATCCCTGCTTCTAAAGGTTTTTTAGTTTGATATACATTAATAAGTGAAGAAACAATTGTTTTAGGATAATCAAATATAAAAGGATTATTTCTGACTTTATATATATATATATATATATATATATATATATATATATATATATATATATATATATATATATATATATATATATATATATATATATATATATATATATATATATATATATATATATATATATATATATATATATATATATATATATATATATATGAAATGACGGGCAAAACTGTAATATAAGGTGAGGTAGCAGTGCTTCATCATAACAGACCCCTTCTAATAAGTTGTTTAGAGAAAAATGAAATAAAATTTAGGGGAGATGAGTTTGGCATCCCTTTGCTCTTCTATCCACTATAGTGGCTTGTACAGTGTACTCAGAGACTAATACAGCTATAGGAAGCTTTGGAAATGGGAAATTGTAAATACCTTGAAAAGAAAGATGCCTTTTTTCTTTAAAATTTAAATGCATAACATAATATATGCATTTTAGAAGTAACTGAAATTACTTGAACTGCAATATATTTGCTGGAGAGGTATAACAAAGAGAGGCAAGATCGTGGCTACCATACCAGTTTAGCAGGACAGGGCAACACTATGAAAACAATGTTCACAAAAGGTGATAATTCCTTATAACAAACATGTACCACTTGCATGGCACATACCTCCTACAACAAAAACCCGACTGACTGACCACAGTGTTGAAGAGCTGATAGAATAAGGAGTCTTCGTCGGCATCGCTAAACATGCCACCATCAAATGGCTGCAAAAACTCATGGAGAGAAGCACTGGTATGCTGATTGCTCCCACTGCTGTTTTCACTATTTATGGACCCCGATACTTGCGCTACCACACCCTATTAGGGAAACAAAACATGCAATATTTGTACAAAAGAAATATTGCTAAAAAAGGAAAAGTAGCATATTATTCTTTATAAAAGTTTATTACCTTAGTCAGGCAAGAATGGACACCAGTATGCTGATAGAGACATAGGTCATGTAAATGATAAAATTTCAGTCAAGAACATGTAATAGGAAAAACAATACAAGTAAATAGCAATATATCACAGCAGTGCCATTATATATAATGTTCTTCAAAAGCAAATATCTCTCGATTCTTAAACATGAATAGCCACTTTGAAGCCTTGCCAAATTAAGCTTTTGAATGTGAACGTAAAATATAGAAACAAACATTATAGTCAAATATTTATATGTGCAATACATTTCAAATATAAAAGTTTGTATATCTGGAAATTATAACGTAAACACCTTTATAGGAATTGAACGTCAAACTGTTGTAAAAGCTTTTAAAGTCTCCCAATTCTGGACCCCTCATCTTTTGATCACAAGACAATCATAAATACTTTGTGACAAAATTTTTCATTGCATATCCTTAAAACAAAAATATTTTACTAACTACACCCCTCAAAATTATCTGACTGAAGTCTCTAAAAGAATCATCTTTAAAACACACCTGTACAAGTTGAGCAAACATTTGATCACTCATCTGGGGTTCACCACTATCTGAGGCAGAAGTTTGCTGTTGTTGTTGCTGCTGCTGCTGTTGAAGATGTTGCTGATTTTGTGAAGGCTGTCCACTCCCTGTACGTCCACTAAAGGCTTCTGCCATTAAATTGGCAAAGAGAGCAAGAGGATTGGCTGTACCAGCAGTAGGTGATACTCCAACCTGAGGTCGAGCCTGTGACTGTTGTTGTGCTGATCCACTAGGAGCACTGTCTTGCATCTGTTAAATACATATTACAAAAACTCAATGAAAGTGAATTTAAGACATTAAAATAAACTTGTATATGTAATGGATAAAATCCCCAGCAGCATTAAGAAAAATTATATTAATATGAATTCAAGTATTGTAAAGGGACAACCCATAACTGAGAGTATTTGTTCAATAATAAGAGAAAATAATAATCCAATAACAGTTCAAATGTATTCTCAACATTCAATAGGGTTATAAGAGGTTGTATTCACATAGAGACAATTTTCAGACCTACTGATCAATATATCTGTAACTCAGTTGTAGATTGTACTTGGTCAATATTGGTAAACAAAATGCAATGAGTCTACAAATATTGCAACACTTTGAAATATATAATAAAGTAATATACTTTAAAGGTTCAAGCAATAATAAATAATTATAATAAAAATAATGAAGAAAAAACGGACGCACAATCAAGTAATTCTTAAAATAATAATATACACAACATCAAGCTTTTGCTTTACACTCAAAATATATTCAAGATACTGATGTAGTCTACAACAGAATACATCGGAATCTTGTAAATGCTTTCCGTGGAAAGCGAAAGCTTGATATTGTGTAATTAATCATTAAACACATTACTTTATTGCGAATTTCTTTTTCCCATTATAGAAAGTAGCCACTAATTTCCCATGTCGAATAATGATGACGATGATAATAATAATAATAACAATAACGATAATAATAATAAATAACTCAACAGTCACCACCGCCAAAATAACAAGTAGCTCAAACGCCATCGACGTACCCTTGTGGCTGAAGCCGACCGCCTATGCTGTGTCGAGTTGGATGCATCACGGGTCTGGTAAGAGGAAACAGGCCGAACGGCATAAGCACTCTTTAAATCACTGACAAATTTCAGGGTTTAACTTGCAAACTGACATCCAGTCTCAAATTCACAGCATATGAAAGAGTCGTATCTATGTTTACCTGGCAGGCTCAAAATATTCTTAAAACATAATATATTTTTTTCATCAACTTTCATCAACGATTTGGCAGTAAGCTCCACCAACGTTACTGCATAAAAAAATTATGGCATCAATGAAGTCTTCAGTATTTTAATGACAGAGAGCCAAGTTCGGCTGAAAAAATGTTACCTCTTCCAAATACAGAGAAAGTGGATTGATACTGAGAAACAAAATTGGTGGCGATCTTACAGAAATGTTAAAAATAATGATATATCATAGTCAACGAGACCTTGCATTTGCTTTTATTTTGTAAACACTTTCACAAATTTAAAAACAATATTCATAACAATTTTAATTAAGCTATTGGTGTCCATAGTAAAAAAAAAAATTGCATAAAGACTTTTTCGGTTAAACTCCTGTACATTTCAGAAACTAGAACGAGATATTTTACAACGCTATAGTTATTCTCATTTTAAGTAAGTGACATAAATCATCAATCCATAAATAATATATACTAAAAGTTGTCAAATAAATCAGTAACAGTATTGCTTTCATACTTCAATTCCTACAGCCATAACCAGAAATACAAAAAACTGAAAAGGAAGAAAAGAAAAGATATCTTATTTTCATATTTCTCAAGTCATAAACAAAAGTTCAGTCGTGTGACCACACAACATACAAAATGAAACTGAATAAACCCAATCATGAAGACACTCAAGCAGGGCTCAGGTTTCCCTGCTCTACCTCTAGCGCATCATCCCGTGTGATATTGTAGACAGAAAATTTTGTAAAGGATTGTGTTAAACTTCATTCTGCAAAAATATAAAGTATGACAGGTATGGTAATAATATATGAAGTGAGATATGTGGAGGAAAAGCAGGAGCTGCCACTGGAAGAACTCTGTCAGATAAATTATATCAGAGCGCTGAGGTGGTTTTGTCATATGAAAAGAATAAATAATAAATAGCGAAGAGTGTGGCGAAAATGAGTAGGACCAAGGAGAAGACAAAAATTAAATGGATGGATGTGTGAAAAGAGCACTGGATGTAAGTGGAGCAGGGAAGTGAGTGCAAGAGACGGTTCTTCTGAGCTACCAGCAGAGGCTGAATGACTCCAACAATGATGCCTGTCGAGGATGTTACGTATCCCTTCATACAATCAAAACCACTATGGAAGACTGCAATGCACACAATCATATACGCGAACAACATAACAAATCCCTGAGAGCTATATGGCCTTCTTTAGGGACTCGGGGCCATTCAGACAGGCAGCTTAAGACAAGCTAACAACAAGAAGTAAAAAGCACTATGAAAAAATGCCTATATAAAAGCCACTGCAAAGATACACAGCCTACACACAAGTTATAATCTACCAATGGAATCTATGATGAAAGTTGAGAAAAATATTAAAAGAGATGTACACAAAAATATAAACACGATCAATTATATAATGATCAAACTATATTCTAGCACATCCACACACACATTTCTATGCACCAACAAGTTTACAGCTTCAAAAGCTTTCAATTTTCAATGACTGCAAGATATCTATTCAAGACACATCAAATACAGTGGAAAACACTGATGAAAAATGTGAATAAAAACAGCAGCTTAAGAGCGTCAGTTATACGAATAACATTTTAAAACACAGATAGTCGTTATAATAGAGAACACTACCATATATGATAATTCAAGTTATTTGATGCTCCAAGCAGTTACTGTAATGCTCTGCAATGTTTAAAGCTTAAAAGCATTGCTTTGCTTAACAGCTTACCTAAGACAATAGGAAATGATGGATTTCTGTATCACTGAAAAATCAGCAGGATTGAATTTTTTCATACTTTAAAAAAAGCTGCCTAAAAAGGACCCGAGAGTTCTAAAAATCACTATAAAGCAAATGAAAGGTGTAGCAGACAAAATATTTTAGTGGCTGGTAACAACTACAAAGTTTTATGTATCTGATGATAAACATTCAAATGAATAAAAGACAGTTAAAATATAAAAACACTTCCAGTAATAACTTATCTCGACTAAAACTTACAATGCACTACATTAAGAAGCACTACAGGTGTAGTACATCTAATAAATTATCTCACCTGTACTTGAGCTTGATGTCTCCTCCTTATTGGTCGCAAGACGTGATGAGACTGGCATGGCAGAAATGGGTCAAACTGATTCATACCCATTCCAGGAACATTAAGGGGCGTCACGTGGACGTGAGGCCTGTGCGTGACACGAGTCTGAGTGACATTAGTGGTGTTGGTGCCACTGTAAGACAGAGAAAAACTATAATAATTAGATATAAAAATATAACTGTAGTCTTAAATATATCAGAAGTAAGGAAAGAGATAAAAGTAAAAAGCACAAGACAATTACAAACTAGTGATATTGTGGATATCTGAGTGAAAAACTAGTAGGAAGGAATGAACACCAGGGGAATACATACTACAGCAGAATATGAGACACCTGACAAGAATAACTTCAAGTTACATACATGACTGTACAGATATTAAGCAAAACTCTCCTTAACTAAGCTCCCCATCGGGATGAAAATATCCGAAATGGATTAAATTGCATGTATGGAAAAGTAGGTTACAACTTCAATAATTACACCTGACAACAACGAAGATGATACAAAAACATACCTATTGCCTGCAGCCTGACTGTTACGTCCAAGTCTTCCTCTCTGCACTCCAGGGCTTGATGATGAAGAAACTGAAGAAGTAGCAGATGATGATGCATTTGCTGAAGATGAGGTAGCAGGGGTAGGGGTAGGTTCAGTAGATCCTGAAGAAGAACTTGGATTGGTACCCAGGTGAACCCCAAGTTGGTTGGTTATAGAGGTAACGAGGTTTCTGATGAGCTCTGGTGGGGGACCACCCCCTCCTGTTCATAACAATAAATAAAAAGTTATTCATTAACAACTGGACACACAGTTTATCAGTTTTTAATGTTAAACTTAGCATTACAGACACTCCCCAACTTAAGAACGAGTTAGGTTCCAGAAGTCCGTTTGTATATAGGATTGTTCGAAAGTTGTATTTAGGTAAAAAAACAAAACAAATACTATACAGGACATACATATGCATTACTGTACAATGCTTAGGGTAAAGACACTTAACTACTAAATGAAACAAAGTATACAGCATTAGTGAGTTTTAATACATTGATAATAAGGTAATAATAGATGACAGTATATTAATACATAGATAAATACAAGGCTAGATAATGGGCAGGTTTTAGTTTGTATTTGTGAATGTTTGTAACTCGGTTCGTAAGTAGGGGAGCTTCTGTATTTCATATCCAACGGCAGAGCATATAATTCAATGTTTCAATTTTTAGGGAAATTTTAAAGAGACCATTATGCATGATATCTGCATAAATATGACCCTCTCGAATTGCATCATAGTTACATGAATGAAATTCCTTCTGAAGATATGGGAGAAAGAGTAAAGACATTATATGCCTTGAATGTCCAGAATGTCAAAAGGTGCCGAGAAGGAATCAATAAGCAAGCTTAGGAAAATTCTCTCTAACTAATTTTGCTTTGTTACCACAAAATAAATAAGAAAAGAAATGAGCAAGGCAAAAGAAGGATACAAACCCTCCAGGCTTGCTTTATTGCTCCTACTGCACCCATGCTCCTACAGGGCAGGATAATATAAAGCCCACTCATAGTTCACAAGCAACAACCAGGTTATTTAATTCTTTAACCTCAAAGTATAAAAACAAAATTACCAAGGTAATACGATTATTATTTACTGGAAATTCCACTGGGTGGAAAAAAAAAGGGTTCTGGGAGATTTGTAAGAGAGCAAAATATTAATAAGAGACAAAGGAACACGGATGGTAAGCTGATTCAGATACATTGATGGACAATAAAGGAATTGTGAATAGGAATTTCATGTTGGATTTACCAGATACATAAACTAGAGGTCAGCAAAAGAGATAAAAGGATTGGCAGTGATATGACCTATCTCGAATCTATAAAATCCAGAGGGCTAAAAAACAAGCTGATAGAATGAGCTAGCTATGTGATCAAGCATGAAAATTGAGTAAGTGAGATTAAGACCACTTGAATGGGCTAGTATAAAGCACAAAAACTGGAGGCCTGGTTTGGAATTTAGCACTGGCAATGACTTCATCTTATTCCATAAATGTGACAATCAGCAACTGATTAAAATTATAGTCATGAAAGATATTTTGTTTTAAATACTGTAGTTTTTCTTCCTTTAGTTGAAGCCATCATGCTGACTCAGCCAAGAAGGCAATATACTTAAGAAAAAAACAGAGGCAATGTAACTGATTACAATTATAGAGATGAAAGAAATTTGTATTTAATACTGTAGTTTTTCTTCCTTTGGTTGAATCCATTATGCTGACTCAGCCAAAAAGGCAATATACTTAAGACAAAAAAACAAAAGCAATGCAAGTAAGCAAATAATGAGCAAAATATCTTTACCTCCACCACTTCCATCAGCAGACACAGAGTCAATAGTAATTCCATGAGGTCCCACTTCCATGAGGACCATGTCTCCCCCATCCATTGGGAAGCCTTGGAGATTGGATCCCAAATTCAGCACTGAAGCTAAATTTCGTGCTTGCTGGGAACCCGCCATAAAGGGAATGCCAGAAGACCCCGAAGAGCTTGACGTAGATGAGGAGGATGAGGACGAGGTGGTTGATGTAGTAGAGCTTGGAGTTGCGTTTCTTTCCCCTTCATTAGGTGACACAGCGATTATGTTTATGGAACTTGGTGCACTGGTTGACATGGAGGTGGTGGAAGTAGTAGTACTAGGGGTGGAGTTAATGGTCGAAGTACTAGTATTCGGTCTGCCATTCATAGCTGATCTGGCAGAGTCTGAACTGGTTGTGACATTTATTTGGGCCTGTGGAACACAAGCTTATTATAGCAAAAGCTACATAAATGTTACTATCAAATGAATATGACACATTTATAACTCCACAAAAATTAACTAACACTATCACATACAATTACTAACAAATAAACATCGACTTGGAAATAAAAAAAAAAACAGTACTTTGCTATCTGTATCACTAGTGAGTGTTTTATAGCTGAATACACAATAGTAATGAACTGACATTGCTTCTCATAGGAAATCCAATGAAGACAATATATTGCCTTGTAGAAGCAACAACAATTATATCCCATATTTAATTTTATTTTTATTTATTTATATATCCTTTTTATACTACCTGAACTAAAGCAGGTTGCTGAATGATGATGGGGCGGGCTCTTAACTGCCTGGGTGGAGGACGTCGAAGATCTATCATGATATCACTTACGGCATGCATGGCGTGAGAAATATAATGCAACACTTCTGACACAAGCCACAATAACAACTGCTCCTGCTGTAAGGCAGTCCAGTCCTGCAAAGATGGGATGCAGTACTTTTAGAAATCTCTCAGAGAGGAATATATGAGTACAATTCCAAGCTAAAGTTTTTTCATGAGTCAATGTGATAGTTATGCCTTGGTATAAAAGGACATGTTTGCTACAACAATACCATTTATAACTCATAACAGTCATGACTGCTTTTAGGGGACATCCTTCGCTCCATTATTCCCTCCTTTACAAGTTACAGATCAGCTTTACATTAAAAGCTTTTTATTATGAGAAGAAAAACGAGTCAGGTGGTTTTGGTAAATTGTACACCTAAAAATATACTAATATTGTACTTGTGCTACCTACATTTTCAGTATATGCAGGGTCAGTAGCCATGGCCTGGTAATATCGAGTCATGTAAGGTTGCAAACGCCTCTGGATGAGATTATACTGGTCCAAGACCTCTACCATAACACTGCAACGTGGATGCTCTAATCGCATGTTGCTACCACCAGCTTCTCCTTTTGATGACAGATAAAAAGAGAAACATTTATTTCAACACAACATTGCTTCACAGATATTCTCATCACTTGTTACTACTACATACTTCTCATTTCACAACAATGCTTTGGAGACAAAACAAATATAACAAAGATCCCAAACTATAAAATTCTTTAGAGACTCTTTGACCACAGATGTTCCTCTACCTATT
>JAXCGZ010011796.1:5000-64870 GCA_037179515.1 Halocaridina rubra
CCACATGGGAGACTTATTAGGAAGCTGCAATCAATGGCTAGAATAGGTGGAAATGTTTTGGAATGGATAAAAACTTACTTAGAAGGAAGGGAACAGAGGGTTAGAGTAAGACACTCAGTGTCTGAATGGAGAAGAGTCAGTAGTGGAGTTCCATAGGGTTCAGTTTTAGGGCCACTTTTGTTCCTTGTATATGTAAATGACCTACCAGAGTCTGTAAATTCATTCATGAATATGTTTGCAGATGATGCAAAGATTGTGAAGAAAGTAAAAAACGAGAACAATGGTAGAGAACTTCAGGAGGATCTAAATAATCTGCATGAGTGGTCAGAAGAGTGGCTAATGAAATTCAATACTTCAAAATGTAAGGTAATGAGAATGGGTACAAGTGCAAGAAGGCCCAAGCTTGACTACTCGGTGGCTGGAGTACAACTTCAAGAGACAGAAAATGAGAGAGATCTAGGAGTAAACATACTGGCAGATTTGTCTCCAGAAATACATATAAATGGCATAGTAAGGGCAGCATATGCATTATTATCAAATGTAAGGGTAGCCTTCAGGCACATGGACAAGGAAATGTTCAGAAATATTTATGTAACCTATGTGAGGCCAAAACTCGAATATGCAGCCCCCTTTTGGAATCCGCACTTGAAAAAGCACATAGCTAAGCTTGAAAAAGTTCAAAGACATGCCACGAAGCTGGTGCCAGAAATACGCAATCTCAGTTATGATGAGAGGCTGAGGGAATTAGACTTACCATCACTCGAAGCTAGAAGAGTGAGGGGGGATATGGTGACAGTCTTTAAATTCCTTCATGGTTATGATAGAGTGGATAGGGATCGATATTTTGATATGGCTGGCTCTAGAACTAGAGGTCATAGTTTGAAGCTTCGTAAGAAAACTTCTTTGCAGGATGTAAGGAAATACTTTTTCAGTGTTAGAGTAGTTGATAATTGGAATTGGCTAAGCGAGGAGGTAGTTAATGGTATCTCAATCCATAGTTTTAATTACAGGTATGATAAGTATCACTAAGTATAAAATGGAACCGATGAGGAGACGGGAAGATACGAGCTTTGGGCTCTTTCCCGTAAACACAATTAGGTAATCACAATTAGGTAATCACACACACACACACATATATATATATATATATATATATATATATATATATATATATATATATATATATATATATATATATATATATATATATATATATAGATATATATATGTATATATATATATATATATATATATATATATATATATATATATATATATATATATATATATATATATATATATATATATATGAGAAAAGAGATGAGTATTTGTGAGCATCAATTGGTTTTATGACAGCAGGGAGCATTGCAAATATATTTATTGCTTTGAGACTGTTGATGAAGATGTATAGAAATGAAAGAAGGAGTTGCATTGTGTGTATGTGGATTTAGAGAATGTATGTGACAGTTTTTGCCGAAAGGGGAATTGTGGCATTGCAAGAGGAAGTCTGGAGTAGCTAAAAAATGTGTGAGGAGAGCATGACAGCAGTAAGATCTGCAGGAGGATGGACAGTTTAGTTCAAAGGAGGTTGGTGGGATTGTATCAATGATCGAGCTGAGACCTTTCTTGTTTGCAATAGTGATTGACAGGTTGACTGATAAGAGCAGACAGGAGTCGCCAGGGACTATGATGTCTGCTGATGATATTGGGATTTATAACTAGAGTAAGGAATATGTTGAGGCAAGCTTAGAGAACAGGTACGCACTGGAGAGAAAGGGAATGAAAGTTAGCAGAAACAAGACAAGTGTGAATGAGAGGGAGGGTGGTTGAGCGGTGAGACTGCAAGAAGTAGAAGTGTCGATGGTGAGTGACTCAAGGCATTTGGGATCAACTGTTCAAAGAAAAGGAGAATGTGTTAGAGTGGTGAAGAAGAAAGTGCCGGCAGGATGGAGTGGACAGAGGATGAGTGACAGGAGTGATAAGTGACAAATTAGTAGTAGGAATAGCTATGTCGTATGGCTTGGAGAGACTCCCACTGGCAAAAAGGTAGGAGGGAGAGCTGGAGGTGGCAGAGTTGTAGAAGCTGTGGTTTTCTTTTGGCACAACAAGGAGGGACAGTTTAAAGAATGAGTATATTAGAGGAACCGAGTAGGTAACTCATTTTGGGGACATTGTGAGAGAGGCGAGAATGATATGGTTTGTATGTGTTAAGAAGGAATGAGGTTGGGAGTGCCAGACAGGAGGGCGAGAGGTAGACCAAAGAGGAAGTTCACAGATGTGGTGAGAGGACATGATTATGTGTGGTATGACAGCGGAGTATGCAGGGGAATAGGGCAATATGGAGGCGATGGAGACACCTGCTTGGAGAAACCAAATGATTTGATGAATATGAAGATGATAAAGAAGAAGATGGTGATGATGATGATGATGATGATATATATATATATATATATATATATATATATATATATATATATATATATATATATATATATATATATATATATATATATATATATATATATATATATATATATATATATATATATATTAATAACACTGAACTGTTAACATACAGCCTAATATGGTAGGAAAAGCCAGTTAAAGAAAACAACGAAAATATATATGAAGTACTTATTAATTTCGTGACCTTAACTGGCCACCTTCTTTGAGAAGGTGGCCAGTTAAGGTCACAAAATTAATAAGTACTTCAAATACATTTTCGTTGTTTTCTTTAATGGGCTTTTTTTTATCATATATATATATATATATATATATATATATATATATATATATATATATATATATATATATATATATATATATATATATATATATATATTAGATAAAAAGACTAGGAAATGAAACTTGCTTGTTGTTCTTGAAATCTTCATGGTTACTAATGACTTCCCAAGTGGATTTTCCATCACATCGTAGATTCTGGGCATTAGGAGCCCACGAATTATGGGGAATGTTCTCATTGTCACAAAACTGAGTCACCTGGGGTCAAAGATCAAGATTAGTATCCTATATACCTCTGCTTATGCAGATATAATAATCAATTTATTTATTTTCGTTATAATTATTATTATTATTATTATTATTATTATTATTATTATTATTATTATTATTATTATTATTATTATTATTATTTTTATTATTATTATTATTATTATTATTATTATTATTTTTTTTTTTTTTATCATTATTATTATTATTATTATTATTATTATTATTATTATTATTATTATTACTATTATTATTTTTATTATTATTATTATTTTTATTATTATTATCATTATTATTATTATTATTATTATTATTATTATTATTATTATTATTATTATTATTATTATTATTATCATTATTATTATTATTATTATTATTATTATTATTATTATTATTATTATTATTATTATTATTATTATTATTATTATTATTATTATTATCATTATTATTATTATCATTATGATTTTTATTATTATTATTATTATTATTATTATTATTATTATTATTATTATTATTATTATTATTATTATTATTATTATTATTATTAATTTTATTATTATTAAGCCTTTAAAGCTTCCAGCCTTGAAATGAAAATAAAAATAAAACTGCCTGAAGTGAAAGTTCAACGGTTAAAGAATGACCCAGATACATAGAATTATAAACCAAGACTATCAGAATAGAGGCATTTAAAAGGCACTTATGAAATCAAAGTTGTTAGCTTCATCATCATAAAACGAGATTGTTGAGTGTCATTCGGATGGCACTGACGCCAGCCAAGAGTATCATCAGTTACCGAATCCAAGAAGTAGAGTCCCATGAGGGAGGCGTTGGAATTCTCTTTGGAAGCTGGATAAAAATGGCACTGGGCATCTGGAAGACCTCTGTCGTCCGCCTGGCACTGCTCACCTGCCTCACTCATCAGCCACCCTCGCAAAGTATTTGGACAGCTGCTGGAGCGCACCTGAATGAGTGTACATAGGCATGAATGAATCGATGCATGGGCGACAACATGTATGACTGGAAAGGGTTGAGATTTTACTCTCTGCCACTTGCGATCCAACGCCTTCTCCAGTCGTTAGCAGGAATAGGCTTCTCTTCATATAGCTAAAGAATGCATTTATACAATGAACAGATATGATTGAACGACATTGCTAAAATAAGGAAGGTTCTCCCACAGCTTGATTGTCTGTAGTAAATTTATAGAATTATATCTTAGTGAGACCTGAAGTTTCAATACTAATAGTTAATTCTGGAATATAAATTATTACATATGCACATCCCATATTACGCTGATGTTCAGTGAAATGTATTTATTATATATATATATATATATATATATATATATATATATATATATATATATATATATATATATATATATATATATATATCGTGAGTATATCTATTTACTTACTTCCAGATCCTCTCCTATATAAAATGGGGGAAAGGGAGTTCCTGGTTCTCCATATTCATCAAAAACTCCCCATCGAAGATGGGCCCATTCATGCACTAGCAATTTTCCTGTAAAAGAAAAATGAGAGGATTGGCACAGTACACTATCCAGGATTGTATGTATTTATGCATAAGTTTACTGAGCTGTGTTCAGAGGAAAGAAGTTTAGACTTGTAATTCTTCATCTCCTGAACTTTATTCTGCTTTTCTCTTCTTTTCTTTTTAATGTCATTTATAATAGCTTTCCTTAATTCTATGAATGCATTTAGTATTTAAAACCTGTATGTATGTATGTATGTATGTATGTATGTATGTATGTATGTATGTATGTATGTATGTATGTACTTAAGTGAAAGAGCCCTATGTTCGTTACTCTCCGC
This sequence comes from Halocaridina rubra, assembly GCA_037179515.1. Lineage (NCBI taxonomy): Eukaryota > Metazoa > Arthropoda > Malacostraca > Decapoda > Atyidae > Halocaridina > Halocaridina rubra. The sequence goes on from JAXCGZ010011796.1 coordinate 9,842, forward strand.
CTCCTGATTGGTTAAATGTTTTTGCAAGCTAACAATTATCATATCTATTCTTAAGACCTGTGAATGTATTTAGTATTTACTGTTTCCACACTCAGTGAATTCCAATTATCAACCATTTTGCCATAAAAACGTTCATTTGTACTTCCTGCGAAAGATTTTTTTTTTATTTTATTTTTTTATATATATTTTTTTATTTTTTTTTATTTATTTTTTTTCGCAAAACTTCAAATTGTGATCTCAAGTTCTAGTGCCACCCATATCAAAATAATGCTCCTTGTCCACATTGTCAAAACAATGAATGTATTTAGCAACCATTAACATATCACTTCTCTTCCTTCTAGCTTCGAGTGATGATAAGTCTAGCTCCCTCAACCATTTCTTTTAACTGAGATTACGCATCTCTGTTACCAGCTTCATAGCATATCTCTGAAACTTTCTCCAATTTATTGATATGCTTTTTGAAGTGTGAATTCCAAAAGGATGCTGCATATTCCAGCCTTGGTCTCAAATGAGACACATAAATGTTCTTGGATATAGCCTTCTAAATGTGTCAATATCTTTATCCCAAGATCTATTTCGTATTCTGTTTCCTAAAGTTCTGCACCTGCCATTGAGTACCAAAACATGGGCCTCCTTGGGCTCTTGCCCATTTTCATTAATTTTACATTTTGAAGTATGGAATCTCATTAGCCACTTTTCTGACCATTCATACAGAATATTTCTGTTTTTATGAAATTCTCTAACATTATTGTCGTTTTTTACTCTCCTCACATCTTTGCCTCACTTGTAATATTCTTTAAAAATGCATTTGTAGACTGGCAGGTAATTCACATCTGTAAGGAATTGAGGAGGGCCTAAAACTAACCCCTGTGAAACCATACTGCTACACATTCACCAGTCAGAGACTGCCTGTCTTACTTGGACCCTCTGTTTCCTTCCTTCCTTTGAAATAAAATGATATCTGCTTCAATATATTTCCACCTATTCTTACTATTATTTGCAACTTTTTAGTAAGTTTCACATGTGGGATTGTTTCAAATGCCCTCTGAAAATCTAAGCATATACAGTCTGTCCAACCCTTTATTTCATGTAAGATTTAGCTTACCTCATCATATAATTATAGTAAGTTTGATAGACTTTTGGGGCATTTATAGACTTAATGAAAATATATGACAGGGTAGATTGAGAGGGGTTGTAGAGTGTGCTGCGACTGTATGAAATATATGGACATTTGTTGAATGCGGTGAAGAGTTTACATGAATAGTAGAGCATGTGCGAGAGTTGGGAATGGTATGAGTGATTACCTAATTGTGATTACCTAATTGTGTTTACGGGAAAGAGCCCAAAGCTCGTATCTTCCCGTCTCCTGATCGGTTCCATTTTTGTTTAATGTGTATATGGATGGAGTGGTATGGCAATTAAATGAAAAAGCTTTAGACAGAGGCTTAGACTAAGTGGGTGAGAATGTAGGGTTGTGGAAATTGAATCAGTTGCTATTTGTGGATGTACTGGACTGGAGGGTGATACTGAGAAAGAACTGAATCATTTGGTGGCAGTTTGTTTGGGTGTGTTACAAAAGGAAGTTGCGAATGAATATTGGCAAAAGTAAAGTCATGAGATGTACAAGGAGTGTTAATGTTGGAAGACTGAATGCAAGAGTGCATGGGGAGTTGCTTGAAGAAGTAGAGCATTTCAAGAATCTGGGGTAGGATGTATCAAGGAGTGGACGAGCGGATGCAAATATAAGTCACAGAGTGAATAAAGCAAGTAATGTCTAGGTGGGTTGAAAAGTGTAATGAGAAATAGATATTTGGGAATGAATACAAAGAAAAGGATATATGAAGGTGTGATTGTGCCGACGGCATTGTATGGAGCAGAGACTTGGAATGCACGTGGATGTCAGTGGAGTAGGGAGGAGTGGGTGCAAGAGATAGGAATGAGCGGAGGAGGATTGTGTATTAAAGACACGGGCCAAAGGGATTTCTCGCACCTGCTAGCTCAGTGAACTATGATGGATGGGTGTGAGGGAAGTTGTCATTTGATGCATATGATAGACGCATAAAAAGTGTAGATTACACATAAAAACGAAACTCCATTTTCAATTCTAGTAACAGATGCTCTCTCTCTCTCTCTCTCTCTCTCTCTCTCTCTCTCTCTCTCTCTCTCTCTCTCTTTCTCTCTCTCTCTCTCTCTCTCTCTCTCTCTCTCTCTCTCTCTCTCTCTCTCTCTCTCTCTCTCTCTCTCTCTCTCTCTCTCTTTCAGCATTTCTAGATATATCGGATTGATGGTGTGAGTTAGTATCAGGAAGGCAGCCATCTGTGAAACGTTGAGACAAAAGTAGAGACTCATTCCAAAGGACTAGTGACATTCTACATACGCAGGAAATAATTAAGAAAATTACGAGTATATCTGATGGACTGCCGCTAATTACTCTTGTAAGAACAATAATTAGTACTTTAATATCGTAATTATTGTCATTGTACAAGTATATAGAGTACGTATGTGCATAGTCGTATGCATATATCCTCAGTAAGTATACAGGTATCTAGATTCATCTATCTATCTATCAATCTATCTGTATATCTATCTATCTATCTATCTATCTATCTATCTATCTATCTATCTATCTGTCTATCTATCTATCTATCTATCTATATATATATATATATATATATATATATATATATATATATATATATATATATATATATATATATATTCATCTGTCTATTTGTTTGTGTTTCAATGTATCTATCTCTTTATCTATCTATCCACCTGTCTCTCTGTCAGTGTGTGTCTATCTGGTTAATTAGCTATCTCTCGATCTATGTCTATCGATCTATCTCTATCAGTCTATCTAATATGTGTGTGTATGTGGAATATATCTCTGGACGCTTAGCATAAGGACATAGGAAGAGAGAGGACTGTCGAGCTTCATTGTACACTATCTTTACCCGCCCGCCTTGTGGGTGACTCAAGCAGGGTGGAAGGGGGATATGTGATAACCCTTTATCCCAGAGAAGCTAAGAGGAGTAGTTGAGGTATGAGTGAATCGTGTTGAATGCATGTTTCTTGGCTCTACCACCACCTTTGCAAGGGGGTATAAAGCTATGTGTATATGTAAGTTGTTACTATACTCCTTCCTTCTCTGAAGCAATGTTATCTCACTGGCTAAAACTTGCATGACTGCTGTGAGACAAATGCTTTTTATTAGTAGTTTTTCAATACCTTTGCAAACTATGCTAGTCAGAGAAAAATGCCTAACGCTCAGTGTGTATGTATGTGATTACCTAATTGTGATTTCCTAATTGTGCTTACGGGAAAGAGCCCAAAGCTCGTAACTCCCCGTTTCCTGGTCGGTTCCATTTTGTACTTAGTGATACTTATCATAACTTTCCTTAAAACTATGGATTGAGCTAGCATTAACTACCTCCTCGCTTAGCGACTTCCAATTATTAACAATTCTTACACTGAAAAAGTACTTCCTTACATCCTGCAAAGAAGTTTTCTTACGAAGCTTATAACTATGACCTCTAGTTCTAGAGCCAGCCATATCAAAATATCGATCCCTATCCGCTCTATCATAACCATGAAGGAATTTAAAGACTGTCCCCATAGCCCCCCTCAATCTTCTAGCTTCGAGTGATGATAGGTCTAATTCCCTCACAGACTCATCATAACTATGATTGCGTATTTCTGGAACCAGTTTCGTGGCATGTCTTTGAACTTTTCAAGTGTATATATGTATGTATGTATGTATGTATGTATGTAATTACCTAATTGTAATTACCTAATTGTAATTACCTAATAGTGTTTACGGGAAAGAGCCCAAAGCTCGTATCTTCCCGTCTCCTGATCGGTTCCATTTTATACTTAGTGATACTTATCATACCTGTCCTTAAAACTATGGATTGAGATACCATTAACTACCTCCTCTCTTACCCAATTCCAATTATCAACTACTTTTACACGAAAAGGTATTTCCTTACATACTGCAAAGAGGTTTTCTTACGAAGCTTCAAACTATGACCTCTAGTTCTAGAGCCAGCCATATCAAAATATCCATTCTATCCACTCTATCATAACCATAAAGAAATTTAAAGACTGTCACCATATCCCCCCTCAATCTTCTAGCTGCGAGTGATGGTAAGTCTAATTCCCTCAGCCTCTCATCATAACTGAACTTTTTCAAGCTTAGCTATGTGCTTTTTCAAGAGTGGATTCCAAAAAGGGGCTGCATATTCGAGTTTTGGCCTCACATAGTTACATAAATATTTCTGAACATTTCCTTGTCCACGTGCCTGAAGGCTACCCTTATATTTGATAAGAATGCATATGCTGCCCTTACTAAGCCATTTATATGTATTTCTGGAGACAAATCTGCCAGTATGTTTACTCCTAGATCTCTCTCATTTCCTGTCTCTTGAAGTTGTACTCCAGCCACCGAGTAGGCAAGCTTGGGCCTTCTTGCACTTGTACCCATTCTCATTACCTTACATTTGAAGTAATGAATTTCATTCGCCACTTAATGACCACTCGTGCAGACTATTTAGATCTTCCTGAAGTTCTCTACCATTGTTCTCGTTTCCTACTATCTTCACAATCTTTGCATCATCTGCAAGCATATTCATGAATGAATTTACAGACTCTGGTAGGTCATTTACATATACAAGGAACAAAGGTGACCCTAAAACTGAACCCTGTGGAACTCCACTACTAACTCTTCTCCATTTAGACACTGAGTGTCTTACTTTAACCCTCTGTTCCCTTCCTTCTAAGTAAGTTTTTTATCCATTCCAAAACATTTCCACCTATTATAGCCATTGCTTGCAGCTTCCTAATAAGTCTCCCATGTGGAACAGTGTCAAACGCTTTCTGGAAGTCTAGGAATATGCAATGTGCCCAGCCCTCCCTTTCCTGTAAGATTCGGCTTACCTCATCATAAAATTCTAATAAGTTTGTTTCTGTTCATCTACCATATCTGAAGCCATGTAGCCTCACTGACAAAAAGTTGAAGGATTCCAATTGAAGAGAGATAGGTTTCCTTAGTAGTTTCTCCATAACTTTGCAAACTTAGCTGGTCAAGGAAACTGGTCTATAGTTCAGAGCCATATCCCTCCTTCCCTTTTTGAAGATAGGTATCACATTTGCTTGTTTCCAGCATCTTGGAATCTCCCCTGACTCCAGTGACTCCTTAAATATAATACCAAGTGCCACTGATATTGAGTTTGCGCATTTTTTTAAGTACATGAGGGGATATATCATCAGGACCTGTAGCTTTATGAACATCTAAATCTATCAGCGCTTTGCATACCTCTGTGGCTGTAAGGTTGATGTTCTCTAATACCGGCCCTTGAGCTTCTATCTCTGCAATCTGAAGGGGTGGGGTATTTTTTACTGTAAATACTGACTAAAACTCCTTGTTCAATTCTTTGCAGATCTCTTCATCCGTCTCAGTGATGCTTCCATCCACTCTCTTTAGCCTTAAAACCTGTTCTTTTACCTTCAGTTTTCCTCTGATAAAGCTGTGGAAAAACTTGGGATTTTCTTTAGCCTTTCGGGTGATGTCCCTCTCATAGTTTCTCTCTGCCTCTCTCCTTTTACTTAGGTAGTCATTTCTTGCTCTTTTGTAGGTTTGCCAGGCATTTATGTTTTTTCTCCTCCTATACCTTTTCCAGCATTTGTCTCTCCACTCCCTAGCTCTTTTACATTCATTATCAAACCATTTCTCTCTGGCATGAATTACACCTACTTTGGTGACAGGTATGTAGCAATCTAATATCTTCCCATATTTCTCACAAAAGATGTCATACATTTCTTGTACAGATTTGTTGTAAAATAAGGTTCTCCAGTCAATAACTGCAAAAAGCTCATTCATTTTGATGCAATTTCCTTTCGGATAGTTCCTCCTCATGTCCTTAGTGCCTCTACTCTCAGGCAGAATATCTTCAATGATATACTCCATCAACAACACACAGAGGTCACTCTTTCCAATTGGTGATTCATACTCAATTTTTTCAATATCCAACACATTATTTGTGAATACTAGATCAAGTAGTGATGACCCATCCCCACCCCTGGCCCTTGTTGGTTCCATTACACGTTGGTGTAGGAAATTCCCTTGTACGCAATCTAGAAATCTTGCCCCAAATGAGTCCTCACCACTGTGTGGGTCAAGATTTATCCAATCTATCTCTTTATGATTAAAATCTCCCATAATCAAAATCCTACATTTTCTCTCCCATGCCATGTTAACAACTGAGTTTATGACTTCAATAGTACCTATATGACTTTCTTCATAAACTTCTAGACTATTCTGGTTCCTTGGTGGGTTATATACAACAGTTATTATAATGCTCTCTGACCCAATATTTATGCGAGCAACAAGAAATTCCTTGAACTCACTTTCTATAGCCAAGTTTATTTCTTCAACTTGAATCCTTTCACTTATGAGCAGTGCTATCCCCCCACCAGTCCTCTCAGATCTTTCAACCCTTAATATTCTGAAGCCCTTAGGAAAAACTGTGACACTGTTAATGTCCTCACTCAACTTAGTCTCTGTAATTGCTACTATATCTGCCTTACTGTTGTGAATCCTTTCTTTTAATTCTACTGCCTCACCAACTAATCCATCAGCATTTGTGTATAGCAATCTTAATGAGGCCCCATCCCTTATCTTCTGTCATTATCTTCTTTATCTCCCATATGTCTGGAAGAACTCTGAAATGAAAATTTTTCTTCTCTTCTTCATTTCTTTCCTTATTTAACCTTCTTGCCTCTTTCAACAAGTTTTTGATCTTTCCCTTCTCTTCCTGTGTTCTGTTTCGTCTCATGAACACTTCTTTGAATTCTTGGAGGTGTTTTAGACTTTTTATTCTCAACAATATTTCCCTACATGTTTCCCCTCTCTCAAAGGTTACTTTTGTTGGTCTCGGCTTTCCTTCCCTCGAATATTTGCCTAGTTGGTGAATGTTTACAATATCCTCAGGACCACAAACTACTCCAAGCTTTCTTATGTATGTATGTATGTAATTTCCTAATTGTGCATACAAGAAAGAGCACAAAGCTCGTAACTCCCTGTTTCCTGGTCGGTTCCATTTCTGTACTTAGTGATAATTATCATACATGTCATTAAAACTATGGGTTGAATTAGCATTAATTACCTCCTAGCATAGCAAATTCAAGTCATCAACTACTCTTACACTAAAAAAGTATTTCCATACATCCTGCAAAGAAGTTTTCTTGCGAAGCTTCAAACTATGACCTCTAGATCTAGTGCCATCCATATCAAAATATCGATCCCTATCCACTCTGTCATAACCATGACCCCTCATTCTTCTAGTTTTGAGTGATGGTAAGTTTAATTCCCTCAGCCTCTCCTCATAACTGAGATTGCGTATTCCGCAGTTCCGTGGCATGTCTCTGACATTTTTCCAGCTTAACTAAGTGCTTTTTCGACTGTGGATTCCAAAACGGGGCTGCACATTCAAGCTTTGGCCTCACATAGGTTACATAAATATTTCCGAACATTTCCTTGTCCATGTGCTTGAGGGTTACTCTTGCATTTGCTAAAAAACATATACTGTCCTCGCTTTGCCATCTATGTGCATTTCTGGAGACAAATCTGCCAGTATGTTTACTCGTAGATCTATCTCATTCTCTGTCTCTTGAAGTTCTGCTCCTACTATTGAGTATTGAATTTATTTATCCACTTTTCTGACCACTCATGCAGACTTTTTAGGTCTTCCTGAATTTCTCTACCATTGTTCTCGTCTCTTACTTTCTTCACAATCTCTGCATCATCTGCAAACATATTAATGAATGAATTTACAGACTATGGTAGGTCATTTACATATACAAGGAACAAAAGTGGCCCTAAAACTGAACCCTGTGGAACTCCACTACTAACCCATCTCCATTCAGACACTGAGTGTCTTACTCTAACCCTCTGTTCCCTTCCTTCTAAGTAAGTTTTTATCCATTCCAAGACAGTTTCACCTATTCTCGCCATCGCTCGCAGCTTCTTTATAAGTCTTCCGTGCGGGACCACAGCAAATGCCTTCTGGAAGTCTAGGAATATGCAATGTGCCCAGCCCTCTCTTTCCTGTAAGATTCGGCTTACCTCATCATAAAATTCTAATAAGTTTGTTGCTGATGATCTACCTTCCCTGAAGCCATGTTATCCTACTAACATAAAGTTGATTCCAAATGAACAGAGGTAGGTTTTCTTAGTAGTTTCTCCATAACTTTGCAAACTACGCTGAGCAAGGAAACAGGTCTACAGTTTAGAACTGTATCTGAAATTCCCTTTATTAAGATAGATACCATGTTCTCTTGTTTCCAGCATCTTGCAATCTCCCCTAATTATATTCATGGCAAAGTTCATATGCTTGTATTTCCCTTTCTCCTTGTCTTTTTTTTTTCCTAGGTATCGCATGTGCAGTTTCTGCCTATCTACTTTTTCATAATTTTTAATTTTCTGTTGATTTCTCCTTTCACTACACACACTTATACTTCTCCTCCTACACCCATTACGGTGTATTTGCACTCTTACTTTCGTTATTGAAGCTCTTCTGTTTGTCATTAGAAATTACTCTGGTAGATGATATACAACAGCTAACTATTCTACCATACTAATAAAAGATGTCAAATATCTGTAGAAATATGTTGTTATATGGTCTTCCAGTCACGACCTGCAAATTTACAGTTATTCCTCTTGTCATTTCCTCTAAGATAGATTTCCTCATTTCCTCCATGGACCCATTACCCCCAGGCAGTCCGCTTTTGATGATGTACTCCATCAACAATACACAGTGGTCACTTCTTTCAAGCCATTCTTTATATTGAATTTTACTTATATCCAATAGGCTATCAGTGAATATTAGATCAAGCAGTGATACTCTACATCCTCCCCTAGTCTTTGTAAGTTTTATGGCATGTTGGAGTAAAAATTTTCCTTGTACATAATCTACGAATCTTGCATCAAAAAGAATCTTCTCAATGTCTTGTGAAGACTTTTCCAGTCAATTCGTCCATAATTAAAAGACCTTATGATTAATATTCTCTCTTATGCAATGCTGAACACTAAATATATCGTTTCTAGCATATCCAAATTACTTCCTCTTACACCTCTAGCCTCTGTTCATTCCTTTAATAGGTCATATACTACATCAATTATAATGCTCTCCAGACCTATATTTGCTTCAGTAGCAAAAGATATCACTACTTATCCCTTCACAAGTAGTTTCACATCTCTGTTCTAATTGTTTATAACCTCTTGTTTATAACCTCTAGTACATATTGTAATACAGTATTTATTTTCACTAAATAATGTTCCTGTAATAGACACTGTATCTGTCTTAGATTAATTTACCCAGTTCATTAATTTTACTACCTTATCACTTAGCCGATCAGCATTAGTTTACAAGTAATAATAATGAAGCTATCACGCTAGGCTTCCCAACCTTAGCTTTAATAATCTTTCATTTAAATAACCTCTGAAGTATTATATTCTCGTTTTCGTTTCCTTGTTCCTTTAGGCTTTCAGGCTTTTTGTAACCAATTTTAATTATTTTAAAACTTTTTGATAGTTTCTATCCTACTAAGGGATCATGTCCCATAGAGGTAAAGTGATGCAGATTTCAATATAAAATAAAAATATATTCAACTATGCGATCATGCACTAAAGAAACCTTTAGTTCTTGTTTTCTATGCCATGATGTCAGCAAGTCTTGAATAAATGATTCTGCCTTGGCATCCTATTCCCCCTCCATGATGTTGTAAGCTCTAAAGCAAAGAGAGGTGTTTGGCTGACGTTAGCTATTTACTCAGAAATCTCCCATATCTATTCCTTCTCATTCTCTTTGTGGACGATTTCAAGTGCCTAATGGTAAAGGCTAGTGGCCAGTGAGTACAAAATTCTAATATTAATGAACGCTTATTGATATTTTGTTCAGAAGCCTCAAGCGCATATGCCAAATCGTACCTCATTTGACATGTTAGCTGTCTAGTGAGATATTGTTTCAACAGTCAGTGATTGAGAGTTCTTCCTCAAGACCTTGACAGTTATTTCCAGGACTTGCTTGTGCCTTATTTACATGAATTATCAAAATGAGCATTCCTTAGTATGATCTTCATCGAAATAATCCCCATATGGGCATATATCGAGCATATTCTCAATTGTCCATCTATACAGAAGAACAGTGGCATCTTTAAATTCTTGGTCACTAAGACTGAAACCTCTTGATCTGATTGGTAAAGATGTGAACTAGTTAGAGCTCAAAATTCCTGGGCCATCTGAATCTTCCTTGGATTTTAGAAGACACTTGAGGTAACATTTCATGAAGTTATTGCATCTGCTCTGTGATGGTTTGTGGAAATTTGATATCTCAATATGTAGATGTTAAAATCATTGATCTCTGCCGATGTGTCTTCTGCATGATCATGATCTGTCAAAGATGAAGCAAGTGAACTATTTTGCAAAAATAATTACTTACTAATCATGGTAGTAAACTGTCAGTGTATGTGTTATTCTGACTTAATTTCCAATGTTGTTTTCATATGGTTGTAGTCAATCTTCACTGTAGGATATTGTTTATGATATGTAGGCTCACTTGTGTATTATACCTGACATGGACCGGTGTGTAACTCATGGGATTTTGTTTTCGTTATCACTGACAGGATATGAACTTCTTTAGTCCATTCCTCTGCTCCTGCTTACACGAAGTAAGTTATATATTCTTATAATCCAGTCATTACCCACAGATAATGCTTTCCAAGTTTATTTATTGCAATATCTGCTCATTTGAAATATCCATAGCTTGCAATAATTTTCTAAATTCACTACCAAACATAATATTCTTGTATTTGGGAAGTATCCAAAATCTGGTCCTATGTCTTTGAGCCTGGTCCACCACCCCTTAATATTTTTTTAATACAGCCAGCACATTAAGGATCATCTTCATAGGCAGCATGTTTGAGATTAATAGTCTAATACTCAACTTCCTCTTTCAGTCGAGAAAAGAGACCTATTTCATATGAAGCAATGGGTAATCTGAATTGGTCCTTCAGCTGATTTTACTGTGCTTAGTTCGACCTGGTTCCTCGGCTAATACAAATAGAAATGCTTGCTGGGTCTCCATAGATATTAATTACATTTTGTGCTAATGTGAGGCATTTAACAGTTTTTTCAAGCACCATTCCACAAAGGGGAGAGCATATAAATTTCCTTCCATAATTTTTTTTTAATGACATACTAAGCAGCTTTTCCTCCTGCTTGAATTCCAGCATATGCCTGTAAACTTCATGCAGCATTATAGCATAGTCCTTCATCACAAAAATGCTACTACTACTACTACTGTTACTACTACTACTGCTGCTGTTGCTGCTGCTACCAACAGCTACAACATCAACAATACCTATAAATTACTATTTATACTACCTGGGGGTCCATATATATTCCTGAGTTTTCCATACATTTCAGAAGCGTATACATTTGAGAGATGAGTATAAGAAGCTGGTTCCCCACATCCCCCCGATTGCAATGTGTACGGGGTCACTCCGTGGGAGGGGTGAGGGAGATCTATCCTAATCTCTGCTTCAGAGAACCAACCGGAGCCTTTGGTTTCCTGTGAGAGATATACAAAGACACTACTTTTATTTCGATAAAATTAACATTGAAGCAAATTATTCTACACAAGAAACGAAGAACTAATATATATATATATATATATATATATATATATATATATATATATATATATATATATATATATATATATATATATATATATATATATATATATATCATTAAGTCACGGAAGCTGTATGCAGATCCTTTAAGAATATGACGGAAAGACAACAGACTCCTGACGTGGTAGATGTTCACTGTCAGCGGTGCAATTCTTAGAATACTATACTAGACGTCTGGGTCTAGGCTAGAGCAGTATCTTCACGAGATTGACATCTTGATGAAGCCATAAAAGCCCGTATCAAAGCTTTCATGTTAAAAAGAAGATGAAGATGAATGAGCGGAGGCAGTGAAGCACAAAATCTTTGATTCAGTAACAGTTGTGAATTATTTTTACCTGGTATTCATCCCTGTGTTTCCATGTTGATGGTACTACGATGGTGACCTCTCTGAAATATGCTCTATGCCTTGTGGCCTCATATAGGATCTCAGAGGCCTCCTCAAACATATTCTGCAAATATATTACATAAATTATAGTATGTATACTAACACACACACACACACGAAGTTATAGCAATTCTGTGTGAATTTCAATAAAACCCTTTTCTTCATTCTTTCTGTTTTCTCTATATTCGGTGAAAGGCAAAACATAAAAATGAAACCATCCCTGTCTCTAACCCCCATCCAATGGTTGGGGGAGAGGTGTTACATTATATCCAGGGTTTGTAGGATGGGGAGTAGCTCTTATGAGCATGAAACGAAAGGTCAGGGATCTTGAGACCATTGTAATTAAACCTGCATGATAAAATTCGGAATATGGATAGAGAAATGTAAGAGAATGTAACACTTAGAGATGTATTAAGAACTTTGGAGGAATCTAATGAGGCACAAGGGCAAAAGAGAAAAGAACTAGAAAAACGAATAAAGAAGCTGGAATGGAAAAAGAGTGAACTAGAAAACAACAGTTGAATGACAAAATGAATGATTTAAATGTTAGTTCACTGCTCTTTTCTGAGAGAGACGAGATTGCAGCTTGGAATGTTCAGATATAGGAAACCATCGAACAGATTAGAAAAGAGTTTCAGGAGCTGAATGCGGAACATGAGTTCATGAAAACTTCCTTTGCAGATGCAGTAAAGCAAAATGTGGCAGTAAAAGAGTCAGTGATTGAGGTAGCACTGGTTGACTATAGAGAAAAATATAAGAAAAAATGAGAGATGTTGTGATGGAAAAGGCTAATCCACTGATTAAACAGGAACTAAATAAAGAGAAGGCAGTTATAATCTCAGGCATAAGTGAATCCCAGTAGTTAACATGGCAGGGAAGAATTCAACAAAATAAAACTAGGGTTTTAGACCTGATAATGAAGCTTGGAGTGGTATGAGGTCAAGAGGATATTGTAAACATTCACCAAATTGGTAAATGTTCTAAGGAGGGAAAGGTAAGACCAATGAAAGTAACCTCTGAGAGAGGGAGGACACATGTGGAGAAATATTGATGAGAAAAAAACCTTCAAAGACCTTTAAGAATTCAGAACAGAGGTCAGTATCAAATATAGAACAAAAGGCTAGATGGGAAGGATTTTTGGCTAGTACAGTGGTAACGCGCTGGCCTCGCATTCGCGAGGTCGACAGATTGGTTTCCGCTCAGGACCAAGAGTTTAAGCTGTTTACTGGGAAGGTTACTTGCTGTGCACAGGCAAAACAGTGGTCGAGTTGGGGCTTGCCTCGGCTGACGTTCTGAGGAGCATCTCAGATGGATATCGGAACTGAAACACCGGCAAACTTTAACTTTAACTTTACCTTTTTTTTTTTTTTTTGCAAGAAGCTAGAAGGTTAAAGGAGGAAAAAACTGAAGAAAAGAATGAAAATTTTTTGTTTCAGATTTCTTCCAGCCAAAGGGGAGATAAAAAAGATAATGACAGAAGATCAGGGGATGCAGCCTCCTCCTTAAGATTGCTGTACACAAATGCTGATGGGGTAGTTGGTAAGACAATAAAATTAATGGATAGGATTCACAACTAAATGGCAGGAATAGTAGGGGTCACAGAGACTAATTTAAGTGAGGACATAAATAGTGACACAGTTTTTACTAGGGAAAATATGTATTGAAATGGGACCAGGAAAACATTTAGACTTTTTTTTGCGAAATACTGAGACCCGAGGAACTCTCAGCAATAACTTAACAAATTTGTAGCTTCCAAAAATGAAAATATACGACTAGGAAAACAACGAAAGCGTAAATTCAAAGTTCAAATATGTAACTTTTTTTTTTTTTTTTTTTTTCCGTTAGCTCTCCTGCCTTTTGATCCTAAGGATACGACAACAAGTTTGCTTTCCTGATAAAGGGTACCCAGGACCGCCACAGTATGGGAAATTAACAACTGAGGACTTCAAACGAAAACCCAATGTTCCACGTAAGGCTATGGGTCTGTCTCTCTCTCTTCTTATTCCTCTTGAAGCATTAATAATAATAATAATAATAATAATAATAATAATAATAATAATAATAATAATAATAATAATAATAATAATAATAATAATAATAATAACAACAACAACAACAACAACTACTATTATTATTATTATTATTATTATTATTATTATTATTATTATTATTATTATTATTATTATTATTATTATTATTATTATTATTATTAAAGTTTATGCCTTTTATTTATTCTTTTGTTATTTTTACAAACTTTCCTATAATTATTAATGCCTCCATGAGGCCTGGTGCCGTTGTAAAGGCAGAACTCTCACCCTGTATGTAAACATTCCCTCTCCCCTCTCACCCAAAATACATCAGCTATGAAGCCACATGTTTTATTTTTTCCCCCTATATCTTTACATTTTATAGCTATCGGACATATAACTTTACTGTTATATATTGTTAAGACGTCACATATTACTCCAACAACAACAACAACAACAACAATAATAATAATAATAATAATAATAATAATAATAATAATAATAATAATAATAATAATAATAATAATAATAATGATGATGATGATGCTAAATGTCTACCTGAATGTTTTGAATAATATGGGGATTGTCTTCAACGTGATCTCCGATGGCCACGACGATGCCTTCGTAACCATTATTGTGTAGAGCCGGAGAATATCCGTTGGTGTTTTTAATTATCATCATCAACAACAAACACAGCTGATAATGCCTCGTCTCTTCTCTAGCCATTTTGAATGTCACTAATTTCTTACTCGCTTTATATTTAATACTCGTGATGTGTCTCTTATTATTAGTTCAGGCGATTTTTTTCTTAAAATTGTCAGCTTGAACTCATCGCAAGATGCACTTTCAAGATAAGGGTTGGATATCTGCTGCTTGTACTACTAATAAACTTTATTTCGAATGCAGCGGATATCTATCTACCCACGCTTTAGCATTAGTCACAATTTCAGTACATCGGATTTTATTTCTTATTCACCACTTTTCAGTTTCATAATATTAGAAATTCACAGTTACAAATAAAAGAAAGGACTATTATTCTAGTTTACTTATATATACACAATTTCACCTTTACACAACTGGCCGTACAATTTCTCTGAATTCAAGTGTGCTCAGTTGAAAACGCTTTTACAATCCTGGGAGAGGAAGAAACACTTCGACACGTTTTTAAGAACCCAACTGCCTCTGTTCACCTTGCAGTGTAATTAGGTACCTGGCATTCAGTCGATCGTTGTGGGTCGCTGTTCAGAGATGGTGCTCCTTCAAGGCTGAGCAAAAACGTCCAAAGCTCTGACAAAGAATGCTAAAGCATAAACAACACTTTTACACAGTGTTAAAAGAAAAAAAAAGGCTCAATCACAGAATAGGCATCTGAGGCACTTAATCCAAGATAAAGCACCTAAGCTGAAGATTTTTGTTTTGTTTTTTTTAGATTGGGTCAGTCTCACCTTACACCATACCATTACGTGACGTCAGGTAAGATTTTTTTTTTTTATTATTATTATTGTGACACCAGGACGGTTATAAAAATAAAAATAAAACTGCCTTCATCGGGCCTGGGCACGAAGAAAACAAAGTACAGATGTGTGGGGAGATAGGAAGAGAATTGTAAACAATATGCAAGACTATTCGGCGCAGATGTAGGCATATAAATAGAACCGTAACTGAAGGAAGACTAAACATCGAACTGTTACCAACAGTCCTATTCAAGTCCATAAAAAACAAAAAAAAAACCTTCAGCTGTAGTATCACTACGGGCGGCATCAGCCGCCCGTAGTGATACTACAGCTGAAGGTTTTTTGTTTTTGTTTTTGTTTTTTTTATGGACTTGAATAGGACTGTTGGTAACAGTTCGATGTTTAGTCTTCCTTCAGTTACGGTTCTATTTATATGCCTACATCTACGCCGAATATTCTTGCATATTGTTTACAATTCTCTTCCTATCTCCCCACACATCTGACAAATCACAACACTCCCCATCTCTATTTCTATTTACTGTACTGTGTTTTCTTTGTGCCCAGGCCCGATGAGGGCAGTTTTATTTTTATTTTTATGTCCGTCCTAGTGTCACAATAATAATAAAAAAAACTTCTTGCCTAACGTCACGTTATTTAACCTAACCTCACGTAACCTAGCCTAAACTAGCCTTACCTAACCTGAGTTTAGGAAGTTAAGTTATTGTAAATTCCTGCGTTCAAGCTCAAATCTTAATATAAGCAGAGGCCTATTGCCAATATCCCAGAGCAATATCTTAAAAATGACACCGTTTGCCTCTTCGCGGATTGTTACACAATAACAATTCAGTCACTGAAACTTCATAAAATACTTGATTTATTGTCTTCTACAAAATTTTCACAAATGAAATTATTAATCACAATAAGAATCCAGAGGAGAATATTACAATTCCATATTTATGATATCCTCATAAAACCATTATTTAATAAAGTGGTACGTCAAAAAGAGGGGGTCCAGTGGTAACGCTCGCGACTTTGATTCGTCAGGTCCAGGGTTCACAGCCCGCCATGGTCTGAGGTTAGTCAAGGCATTCACTCAAGGTAACGGTCGCATTTTCCAAAACCGGAGTTCTTCGAAAGAAAGGTATTGTCCTAGCCCTTAGTAGAAATGGGAGTCCGTGACGTAAAACCGATCATCACACGACAGAAGAGATTCCTCGGAAATTTCGTTTTTTTTTTCTTTTCTTTTTTTTTCACTCGAAAACAACTGAATCTTTTCTACAACAAATTTCGCAAGACTTTCATTCGGACAGAACTGAAAACACAATTAACAATCTCTTTTGCATACATTTCTATGATAATCACAATGTATAATGGAAATCCAGAAAAAGTTACGATAAAATTGCTCTACAATTGAGGACACATTTGAGAAACAGTTCCCACCATGAAAATCCAGAAAAAAAAATTACGATCAATCACACAATTTACGGTCTTTATTGTACAATATTCACGAAACACTCACTATCCATAACGTATATTCTGAATAGGTTTTAACATTCATGCAGAATTAAACGACTGATTTACCAATACTGTAGTAAGATTATCCCAGATTAGTCAGTCATTAATCACTTTACTTATCTACGAACACTTAATTACTCCGACTCTCACTACCACTCAGGATAGTCTTGTGTCTCTATACCAAATACTAAATGTCTAAAACATATCCCCCCCACCCTCTCCCTTATCCCTTTCCCCTACCAAAGATACGAACCAAATGTGAGATTGACCCCTCCCCCCATCAGCCCTCACTGAAGAAGAAGAAATGAGGCCGTGACGTCATAAAGTCCGGAAATGATGATGACATCGAGAGTGTCAACTGTGATGCCTTTAATGTTAAGCACTACAAAGTTTACTTCTTCTTGGAGGACTTCTTCTAAACGGTCAACAAACAAACAAACAAACCCAGAAGTATAAAAGAAATAAATGAATAAGTAGGTAGGTAAATAAATAAATAAATAAATAAGTACATTAGCGATACACGTCCAAATGAGAGTGAGTGGAAGGTGGATATGTTCACACGTTCTCGGTTGCAATTCGTAGAGAGCGTGAAAACTTAACATTTCCTCAAGGGATGTTTTTTGAAACATTTCTCAAGTGTTTTCTCCCACATTTCTCAACAGTAGATGTCAACACTTTTGAGAGCTTAGATAAGGTGGTTACCCTGCCCTGGTTGCAAACGAGAAAGAATTTCACCCTCGAGTTCCTTTTTGTATCGTAAAATGTCACCGGGGGGGGGGGGGGTTATCCGTATCCGTATCAGGGGGAAGATGTTTCCCCCAGTTTTCCTTCTAAGAAGATATTAAGGCTAAATAAAGGAAGGTTAAAATAACCTAACCTAGGTTATGTTAGGTTAACCTGCCTGCCTTTTAACCTCAGTCCCAGATCAAGCGCTGGCATAGGATGCCTCTTCTTAAGTTGATTATATATATATATATATATATATATATATATATATATATATATATATATATATATATATATATATATATATATATATATATATATATATATATATATATATATATATATATATATATATATATGTATATATATATATATATATATATATATATATATATATATATATATATATATATATATATATATATATATATATATATATATATATATATATATATATATATATATATATATATATATATATATATATATATATATATATATATATGAATCATTTTTTTTTTGACTTAGTAATCATAAGTCCTAGGTTCGAGTCCCGGTCGGGGTAAAAAATGATTCATGTTTTCACATATGTAATGTGCTTAATTGATTATATATATATATATATATATATATATATATATATATATATATATATATATATATATATATATATATATATATATATATAATCAAGCGGTAGCGTCCGCGACTCTGAGGCGTCAGGTGAGGGTTCGCGCCCCATCACGGTCTGAGGTTAGCTTTTTTACAAAAGCCAAAACAAGTCCTTCGCAAAAAGGCAACTGTCCTAACCCTTGGTAGAAAAGGGATTCCGTGACGTAAAACTGGACCAACAATATATATATATATATATATATATATATATATATATATATATATATATATATATATATATATATAGATATATATATATATATATATATATATATATATATATATATATATATATATATATATATATATATATATATATATATATATATATATATATATATATATATAAACACATTACATATGTGAAAACATGAATCATTTTTTACCCCGACCGGGACTTGAACCTAGGACTTATAATTACTAAGTCAAGGCGCTACCAACTAATGATATATATATATATATATATATATATATATATATATATATATATATATATATATATATATATATATATATATATATATATATATATATATATATATACATACATATACCTTGGCTGTTTCCCCCTTTAATTGGGGGGTAGCCGACATCAAAAAAGGAAAACAGTTTGGGGAGAAGTTATTCTCCCCTCTACTCCCCCTCTTCTTTGACGTCTCACAGGAGGTTGGTACAAGGGGGGGAGATTCCTAGTATATATATATATATATATATATATATATATATATATATATATATATATATATATATATATATATATATATATATATAAAGTAGGTCTTAAAGTACCTCTCCAGACTTTTCATGAATCACCAGCAGCCCTTTGTCCTTCGTAATATATCCTCTTCCTTTCTGAGTAATCCAGCTGTGACGTCATCGTCATCATCATAAGAGTATAATGAAGAGACCATCTGCCCCTCCCCCCTCTTGCAGTCCGCATCACTCAACCTTCTTCACGGAAGTTAAGGGGTGGCCCCAACAAATACTTAATATTAAATGTTCCAAGAGAGTGTGACCTTTTTATTTGTTTAAATACTTATGCCTTGATACTGAGCAGAAGAAGAAGAAGACAAACTCTCCGAGCATTTAGGTGTTATAACAGACGCCAAGCATTTAGGTGTTATAACAGACGACTAAAAGGGAACGAGAAATTGAAAGCTGGCTGGCAATCCCCTAATCTGCGAATTTTTTATTTCTCTCAAAAGATAATTGCTATGCCTGCCTACTATTATAGTTGTGGCTACCCTGTTGGTTTCACCGGGAAATGACTTTTTATTTCTGAAAAATTCTTCTTCTTCTTCTTCTTCTTCTTCTTCTTCTTCTTCTTATTATTATTATTATTATTATTATTATTATTATTATTATTATTATTATTATTATTATTATTATTATTATTATTATTATTCTGTGGTTGCCGTGGCAAAGTCGTATCATCCGCGACTCTGAGGTGTCAGGTTGAGGATTCGCTGTTCTCCACGGCTTGAGGTTTGCAATGGCATGCATTCAAGGTAACAATTACATCTGTCAAAACCAAAGTCCTTCTCAAGGAGGCATCTTCCTATGGATGGATTCGGTTTTACGTCACGAACTCCCTTTTCTACCAAGGGCCAGGACGGTTGCCTTCTTGCGAAGGACTTGTTTTGGCAGATGTAATCGTTACCCTGAGTGTATGCCCTAACCTCAGTCCGTGACGGGGCGCGAACCCTCGACCTGCCGCCTCAGAGTCGCGGACGCTACCATTTTGCCATGAAGACTACAAGGAGGCATCGTCCTGCCCTTATTAAAGTAAAGTAGTCCGTGACGTAAAACTGATCACAATATTACTTTTATCATTATTATTATAGTTATTAATTTTATTGTTGTTACAATTTGATAAGGAAACTCTCACTGTATGTAGATGCATATTTTATCCAAATGGTTTGGGTAAAATAATGTTACGACTTTCGAGCTTTACCAAGCTCATTGTCTAGGGACCTCCTGTATTCAGTGATGAGTTGTGACTAACGACCATTCAGCTTCAGGTTGAATGTGATAATCTGTACCTCGGACCCTCTTCTACCTAAATCTCTGTTTTTGTTTTTTTTTATGATTGTGACACCAGGACCGGCCAAAAAAAAAATATAAAATAAAACAGCCCTCATCGGGCCTGGGCACGATGAATACATAAAGAGAAACAGAGATGGAGAGTGTAATGACTTGTCAGATGTGAAGGGATAAAAGATGTGTGATGAATAGCCAAGAATATTCAGTGTAGCCGTAGGCATAGAAAAATAACCGTAACTGAAGGAAGACTTAACACTGAACTGTCCTGGACAGACCTATTTAAGTTCAAAAAACCTTCAGCTGTAGTATCGCAACGGGCGGCTGGTGCCATGAGCCAACCTACTACATGGTTCCTCCCTCTCTACACCTGGGTCGCGTTCTGGTGTCACAACTGGAGCTCATCATTATCATCATACTACTACTACTACTACTACTACTACTAATAATAATAATAATAATAATAATAATAATAATTATAATAATAATAACAATAATAGTAATAAGAATAACTGTTAGCGTGATTGAAGACATCATAACAATATATGACAGTAAACGTAAATGTCTGATGGTAATAATATAAAATGATGCAATGGAGAAACATTAAAAGTGACTCTCTACTTAGCTGATATATTTGGGACATTCGAAGATTTGTTTACATGCACAGTTATATAAATTTCTACCAGGTTTCTTAGAGAATTAATTAAAGAAGAATATAACAAGAAAATACTCATGTTAAATAAAAAAAATAATCTTTCATTATATTAACACCCCCGACTTAATTAAAGATTGGTCAGAGTTTTAAAGACTCCAACCTCTAATATACTCAAATAGTTCCAGCTTACCTTTGGACACAAGATTAGTTAATGCGTTATTTAGATTCTTTTTAGCTGGTATACAAAATTAGTTAACATTACCCCTTTGCAATGCATCTCTGATAATGTGATAGCGAATATCAATGTGTTTTGAAATTTGGTGGTTAACAGGGATTTTAGTAAGGTTAATAGCAACTCGATTGTCTGATCCTAAGCTAAAATCACTTCCTTCCATTTCTAAGAGTTTTGATACAAGTTGCCTCAAAAACTTTGCTTCTTGAATGGCAAAAGTAAGTACCACGTACTCAGCCTCACAAGATGAAAGTGCAGCTGTTTGCTGCTTCTTACTTTCCCATGAGATTAATGGATCACACTCATACAATAGAAAACAATATCCTGATATACTTTTTCAATCTTCAGATGATCGCCAATCAGTCACAAAATCCACCCAAATGTAGTGGATCAACTGATTTAGAAAATATAATACCATAATAATGCTCTCGTAGGCTTTGACATGTACTGTGATAATTTAGTGACAACATAACACAAGTCTGGCCTTAGTACTTGTCATAACACATATAAGACTTCCAACTATTTCTTTATGCAAAATTACATTAGCTAGTTCAGCATACTCTACAGTAGAAGTATTATCAATACTTAGATCACAGGGTATTTCATTGGCATAACAAGCTGTCATGTTAAACCTATCCAGAATTTTCTCTGGTTCATTTCAATAAAGTTTTCACCTGTAATAAAAGATATACCAAGGAACTATCTTAACGTATTTCAAGGTGTCTTTCTCAAATTTCTGCATAAATATTGTTTACACTGGTTCAATAATGACATATTACTACTGGCAATAATTAAATTATCGACCCATATAAGTACTGTGACAATTTCAAGCTTTATGTATAAGCAATGGTCAGTGTGTGATTGTTTAGTGTCTTCTAAAGGTAAACAGTTACTAATGACAGTATCTCACATTCTCCCACTCTGTTTCACTCTACAATGACTTTTACAGAAAATGTCTGCATTCAAAAATGCTGCTCTCACATCTGTCTAGTATATCTCCATATTATTTTGCATTGTCACACCCAGTAATGTGCACACTGTCAGCATCTTTGCTGTTGGGGCAAATGTCTCTCTGTATTCGATGTCCTTCACTTGTGAATATCCACTGATTATGTATCTACTCTTAAGTTTTTCTGCACCATTGGATCCAAGTTTTACTTGAAAGTCCACACTCCACATACTGCAGTGCGACCCTCTGGTAACTTGGTGAGGTCGAAGGTGTCATTGCCCTTAGGCAAAGAATTTCTTCATCCATGACTTTCCTCCATTGGGTTGACTCTGAAGATACTACGGCTTCTTGGTAGGTGGCTAGTACTGGGATATGTGACACTTTGCAGCAGTGATGTATGAAGGTGTAATGTGTCACATTAGTGACATATTTGTCGATATCATCACTAACATATTCATTTAGATTCATAGGTCTGCTTCTCTCCCTTGCTGGATATCTTCTTTCTGCATCTGTACTTCCTTTTGTTAGAGTTTTTTTTTCATTATTTGTACTCATTGGTGTCTCATATGCAGTTTTTTGAGGTTGTCCTTGTCCAAGAGTTGCATCCAACAAAATATTTTTGTCATTTGTACTTGTCTCAGTTCTGGTAGTTCTATTAATACTAGGCAGACTGTCAGCAGTGGTAATACAAAATGAACTGCCCATAAACTGGACACATCTTATTTTCTTTACTGGTTGTCAGGAATATAAATCAGTTATACTTGTCTCTGATCATCATATCCAACAACTATTCCTTCTTTACTTCTAGAATCAAGTTTTCTCTTATCTTGTTGATATGCATGGCATCGAGTTCCAGAGATATTCATCTTGCTGAGCTTTGGTCATC
The DNA here is from genome assembly GCA_037179515.1 of Halocaridina rubra. Lineage (NCBI taxonomy): Eukaryota > Metazoa > Arthropoda > Malacostraca > Decapoda > Atyidae > Halocaridina > Halocaridina rubra. Next base: position 33,134 of record JAXCGZ010011796.1, read on the forward strand.
TTCCTGTCGGAAGTTCGAATTGTGTTTTAATACCTTTTCCAGATGTAGCATGCAGTCTTCACAACAAAACTCCACATGCTTCTGATAGTTCTTCTTCTATCAGAAAAATGTATGAAAAATTATAATCACTGCTGTTCTTCGTAAAACATGAAATTTGGTGTTACATATATATTGTAATGTCTTGTTGTGTACTTGAGAAACCGAGAGTAGACACTCTAGCATGGGGCCCCCTTAAGCGTGGAGCCTATTTGGGAACAATTGGTCCAATTGGCTTAAGGCCGGCCCTGCTGAAAAGTTAAATGAGGGAAAAAATGAAGAGTATAAGAAAAAGTGAAAAAGAAGATAGTGCTAGAAAATCTAGGGATGCAGCCTACTTAAGATAGCTGTACACAAATGCTGATGGGGTAGCTGGTAAGGCAGTAGAATTAAAGGATAGGATTCATAACCATAAGGCAGATATAGTAGCGGTTGGAGAGACTAAGTTAGGTGATGACAAAAACAGTGTAAGGTTTTCCTAATTGCTTCAGAATATTAAGGGTTGAAAGATTTGAGAGGACTGGTGTAGGGATAGCATTGCTTATGAGTGAAAGGTTACAGGTTGAAAGAAAACTATGCCATAGAAAGTGAATTCATGGAATTTCTTGTTTCTTTAAGCAATACTGGTTCAAAAAACATAATAATAGCTGTTTTATATAACCCATCAAGGAATCAACAAAGGCTAGAGGTTTATGAGGAAAGTCACATAGGTACCTTTGGGAGAAAAGGGTTGGACTTTGTTTATGGGAGATTTTAATCATAGAGTGTGGTAGATAGGCTATCTGGAATTGAGAGAGGGCAAAGAAGAGAGGGAGTGACTCTGTTGGTAAGTGAAGAGATGAGTAGGTGTGTGGTGGAATGGAAGGAAGTATCATTTCGAATAATAGTGGCTGAAATGAGAGTGAGAAGCGAAATTTGGGCGTTTGTGAGCGAATATGGTCCTGGCAGTATAAGAAGTGAGGAAGAAAGAGAAAATGTTGGATGAAATTGATTTAATGTGTGTGGAAGACTTGGGAATGAATGTGAATGTGGTGTTGCTGGGAGATTTGAATGCTTGATTTGGGAATGAGCCAGTGGATGGAGTGACTGCGAAGTATGGAGTACCTGGCAAGAATGAAAGTGGAGAGAAAATTATGGAAATATATATCGAGAGAGATATATTGATTGCCCATACTGCATATAAAAAAAAGATGCTCACAAGTATACAAGGGTTAGAGTAGATAATGGAAAAGTAGTTGACAGAGCTTAATGGATAATATTGTGGTGGACCTTGGGGGGGGGTGATTGGAAGGGTACTGAATTTGAATGTACTGAGAGGTGCTAATGGTGGAAGATCTGATCATTATTTAGTGGAATGTGGAGTATGAGTGGGAAAAAAGTGGTGATAGAAATAGGAGAAGCAAGAGTGAGCGAGAGGTAATAAAGTGAGCAAACTGAATAAGAAAGAGAAAGACAGTGAAAATAAGGCTAGTCTGAGGAATTTGTGGAATGTAGTGAATGAGAGAGTGGAGGAGGGAGTGGAAAAAAGAATGAGGTTGTTTCAAAATGGAGGCTACAAAGTGTGCAGAGGCAGTGTGTGGAAGGAGACTAACAGGTGAAAGTAAATGGAAAGGTTGTGAATGGTGGAAAAAGCATGTGAGTGCAGTAGTGGCTGAAAAGAGGCAGGCATTTAAGGTATGGTTGCAGGTAGGTAATGTAGATGCATTTGAAAGGCATAGTGCAAAGAGGACATTAGAGAAGCATATGGTGAGGGAGGAAGAAACGGATGTAAGGAGGAGTTGATGCTTGTCTGAGAATTTTGAAAGGAATAAAATGATATTTAGGAAGGAAGTGAAAAGAGTGAGGACAGATGAATCTGATAGGGAGAAGAGGGTGAAAGGAGCAGATGGGCATTTGCTAGTAGACAAAATATAGGTGAAAGAGAGATGGGTTGAGTATTTCAAGGAACTGTTAAATGAGGAAGATGACAGAGAGGCAGAGATTGTGGCTGTTGGAAATAAATGGAGAATGCCAAAGCTAAGTGATGAGAATCATAGAGAAATAATAAAAGAGGAGGTACTTTGGGCATTGAGAGCAATATATGCAAGTAAAGCACCAGATATAGCTCGATGTCATGTTGAATGTTTATCAAAAGGTGGGGAAGCATTAGTAGAATGGATGGTTAGGTTGTTGAATGTATGTTCCAGGAAAGGGGGGATCATAGTTGACTGGAGGCATCCATATGTACTTCCACTTTACAAAGGGAGAGGAGATAAGCATGAGTGCAGTAGTTTTAGAGGAATTAGTTTGTTGTGTAATTGGTAAGGTACTTGGAAGAGTGTTTATCAAGAGAATTAGGAAAAGTACTGAGAGATTGATTGGGGAAGAACAGTGTGGGTTTAGGAGAGGAAAATTATGTGTGGATCACTTGCATTTGGTGAGACAGGTCTGTGAGAAATTCTTGGAGAAAGGTAGAGACACTTTTTGAACTTTTATGGATTTAGAGAAAGCATATGGCAGGGTTGATAAAGAGACGTTGTGGAGTATGTTGCAATTGGATGGAATGAGTGGATGTTTGTTGAATTTGGTGAGCAGTTTTTACATATATATAGTAGATCATGTATGAGATTTGGGAAAGGTAGAAGTGATTGGTTTGAGGTGAATGTAGGATTATGTCAAGGTTGTGTAATGTCGTCATTGTTGTTCAATGTAAATATAGTTGGAGTGGTAAGGGAAGTATGTGAAAGAGTATTAGACAGAGGCTTGGAAGTAGTGGGTAAGTATGGAAGGTTGTGAAACTGAATCATTTGCTATTTGCAGATGAAACTATACTTTTGGCTGATACTGAGAATTAACTGAATCATTTGGTAACTGAGTTTGTTAGGGTGTGTGCAAAAAGGGAAAAAGGGAAGATGCTGGTGAATACTGGTAAAAGGAAAGTCATGAGATGCACGAGGAGTGTTAATGTTAGCAGATTATATGTAGGAGTGAATGGGGAGTTGCTTAAAAAAGTTTATGTTTTTAACAGATACTTTCCAGTGCATTCATGTAATTATTATCTAAGTATGAATATACTAATAAGGTTAACACACTCTACTTTAATAATGTTTTCAGCAAAATCATTGATTAAGGGTAAGTCATGCTGCATCCAGAGATAATTTATTTTCCCTTTACTAATACCAATATAGGGAATACTACCACCACATCGCATAACTTTTTTTTTTTTTTAATCAAGCACCTTAGTGCCTTTAAACAAGCAACACAATTCAAAACTCGGTTGGACAGAGTATCCCATTTAATATTTTCCTTTTAATGTTTATCACGAGAAGATTTGATTATTTCCTGTGAAATAGCATTCTTTTCAATTTCAAACCCAATGCCAAAGTGGGTAAACATATCATAGATTTAACTTTTTTAGAAGTATGGTTCCTGGATAAGGTCTGTCTTGAGTGATGCATCTTCAAATCTTGTAGACTGGCTTTCTAGTGGAAACAGCATCCAAAAACGGATGTTTTTCATAGAATGCACTAAACAGCGTATTTGGACGTGTATTGACACAATTCTCGCTTATACAAACGAGAACTTTTTGTTGATTGAAGACGTCATCATATCATTGTGCTTCTGCTATTGACAGCACTGGTATTTTTGTTGTTTCATCATATTCTAGAAAAAAATATTATTAAATCATTCTCTGAAAAATTCAGTATAAAATAATTGAAACTTATTTGAAATAAAAAAATAATTAAATATATCAACTGTATATAATCCAAAAGAATTCAATAAACATTATTTAATGGTAATAACATAGAATAGTATTACTACTACTGAAATAGATCAACAAAAGCTAGAGATTATTTAAAGGTAATATAATATAAAACAATAGCAATAGTATTACTGATGAAATATTTACCCTCTATAATCAATTAAATTGCCCTTGCTATAGTGGATAGTGGATCGTTCATAATGAAACTATGATATACAATATAATAGTCTCGTCTTTCTATACACCACACCAGATGAATGGGCAGGGTCTGTTCCACTCCTTCACCCTTCAGAAGGTATTCATTTGACGCCCTCTCCTATGCATTAGGAGGAGATAACACGCGCTTAATATGGGGGTGTTATAATAATAATAATAATAAAGTGTTTTTTAGAGACATTTTTTTAATTGTTTTAAAACCAAAAAGTTGTTTTTTGAGAGAGTCGTGAAGCAATTTTACCCAAGAGGTGTAACCTGTCATTACCCATGTAATGTCATGTGTGACCAAAGTGGTGACTTGATATTTCGAGTGTGGTTTTCTGGGTAGAGTGTGTGTTTACAGAGAGATGACAAAGATCTATGGTTCAACTCATAGGCCTCTCACACCTCTGCGTCCCTGATCGATGGAGTTAGAAATGTCACATATATCTGTGTTGTTGTCACTAGAGCCGAAAGCCAGCCTCCTCCAATACATACATGTGAACTTGAAAATACACATATAGGCACATATGTTAGACTGTTCCTTGTACCCAATTGGTGTTCCTTTAGCCACGCCTCTCAAGCTATAGGTAATTGGTTGTAACCCCCTTTCTCTGGAAGCCTATTGGTGGAGGCGTGCCCAAGCATACTATGCCCTGCCATCTTGGTGATACAAAAGAATCAGAAGCAGTGAGAGAGCAGTAGAGTCATCTGGGCATTGATACTTTGAGCATTTATCCTAAGGGGGCAGGGAGCATTGAGGTGCAGAATAAGTGCATAACTATATAAACTAAATGTTAAGTAACCCTTTCATATCCATTATCACCTCACACGCTGTAGCTCTATAGTTGCAGACTTTGAGCTTGAGAGGGAGATCCACCTCCAGGGGATAGGTGTCGTGAGAGGAAAAATGGTCATAGGATCGCCTCGAGATTTGTAAAACGCTGGCGGAAGAGGCTCATGGCAGATATATCGGCGCATTTCTGTTATCCCACCAGTCTCCAGAAGCAGGATTCGCGGTTTGTGGATTCAACCCGGACCTATCTCACAGCGTAGAAGTGAAGGGATGACGGAAAAAGGCGTGGGGACGGCTCAGTATCTAGCAATGCCCTAATAGAGGGACTTCATATGGGGACAAAGGGAATGTGGGAATTAAAAGAGGAACATGAAAAAAATTCCTAGTAAAATAAAAGTATATGAGAGACAGAAAGAATTCCCAGGGAATAAACAATGAAAAAATTGACAATAAACTTGTTCTTCTTTTTCATATACCAAGCCTGAACTATTTTCCTTTTTTATATAGATTATAATATTTAAGTTAAGAAAGCCTCAATGCTTCCCCTGGAAGTAATATATAGATATAAGAGAAACTATTTACCCTATGTTTAATATAGTAAATGTCATTGACTCAAAATTTCACATTATTATCTATATGTAATACATATCAAAATTTCACACAATTATCTAAATGTATTATATATCAAAATTTCACATAATTATCTAAAAGTATTATATATCAAAATTTCACACAATTAACTAAAAGTATTATATATCAATATTTCACATAATTATCTAAGTGTATTATATATAAAAATGTCACATAATTCTTGTGGGAATAGAGAGGTTGTTAAGTTTCTGTTTTACTAAGGGAGACTCAAAGTACTGAACTCGGTTAAGACCTCACAAACAGACAGGACAGATATTTGTACTTGAACACCCCACCCGTATACCACTACTCTGTTAAATGAATGTCAGAATTCGACTTTCTTTTAATTTTGAATATGTAATGGCACATTAAAAAAAAATGAATTAATTTTTGGAGCTGGAACAATTCTAAATTTAAATTTATGGAATGCTGCCTTGAATCCCAGAGTTGGTGAGTACGATTCGATTCCCAGCACCACAGATGGATGCCAAGACTTTGGCCTCAACTTGACGATCACCTCTGTCATGTAAGCAGAGTAGAATAGAGGACACTGCAATTGCAGAAACAGAAACAACACACCATTAATAATGGGAAACTGAAAGCACGAGCACACATATAATGAGTTTCCAATATTATTCTACTGGATTAAAATATATTGGTTAGTCACAGCTATCCAGAAATATTTATGCTACCGTAAGAGCATACAAAATTCTTTGCTGGTAATAAAGGAAAACAATTTATTCACAATAAATGAAGAATAAGCAAGACAAATACAGTGCTGTATGTATTTCTTAAATTGTGGGTGTTGGGGTTTAGGATTCTAGAGTGTTGTTAAGATTCTGTTTTACTAAGGGGACTCAAAGGACCGAGCTCGGTTAAGAGCTCACAAACAGACAGGACAGATATTTGTACTTGAATACCCCATCTCTATTACCATTAGTCGGTTAAATGAAACTCAGAATTCAACTTTCTTTTAATTTTGGAAATGCAATGACATTAAAAGAATTGAATTAAATTTCTCAAATTAAATTTTATGAAATGCTGCCTCGAATCCCGGTGGTGAGCACGATTTCGTTTCCCGGCACCACGGACGTATGCCAAGACTTTGGCCTCAACTCGATGATTACCTCTGTCACACAGGCAGAGTAGAATACAGGACACTGCAATTTCAGAAACAGAAATGACACACTGTTTATATTGGGAAACTGAAAGCATGAGCACACATATAATGAGTTTCCAATGTCATTCTACTGGATAAAAATATATTGGTTATTCACAGCTAACCAGAAATATTTATGCTACCATAATAGCATACAAAACCATTAATTCTTTACTGGTTTTAAAGAAAACAATATATTCACAATAAATGAAGAATAAGCAAGACAAATACAGTACTGTATGTATTCCTTAAATTGTGTGTAACTGCAAAAGTTGCAATGCTTAATACTGATTAACAATTAATATGGTAAAACACTCTATTTAGGATAAAGGAAGAATCTACGAGATAAGTACAGTATTCATTCACTTTTGGTTATCAAGAACTGTTTGCAATGAAAAAAAGGGGTGCAAAACCACCTTTTGAGGTATTTGCAACTTATAACTCAAAACACTTTATCCCCAACATATGAAGAATTAGCAAGATAAATGCAGTATGCATTCATTAAATTGTGGTTAACAGGAAATATTTGCAAAGCCAACAGGGTAAAACTTCCTTTTAATTATTTGCAATTTGTATAGCAAATAGCTTTATTGACGAGTTTTTGACGTAAAACACTTTATTTACGGTGATAGAAAGGGGTGAAATGAAATTAGAATTTATTAGGAAAAGAGATAGATTTTTACGGGCTCATAACCAGTCTTCAGAGGATGAGATTTTCGTTTATCACATTCAATGAAAAGAAACTTCTTAGCAATGTATATCAGCTGTAATTTCCAGGTTTAGGAATTAACTCTGCCATGTGAGATTCCAGTTTGGTAATCTACAAAATTTCGTGTGTATGGGAATGGAATCTGAGAATAAAAATCCGTAAGATTTATCCAGTAACGAATGTAACTAATGCTCGAAAATAAACCAATTTGCTTGACCCACGAGCTTTACCATACACTATCCCTCACCTTGTTGTGCTAGATGAATTCCTGTGAAGATGCCACGTAAATAAGGTTTGAAATAAACTTAGACTGCTCAGGCGAGATGTTGCCTGTTGGAAGTTTGGGCACCAACCAAGGGCGTCTCATTGTCCCTCCTGGTGAGTTCATCTGTAGGATACATTTTCTAGAGCAGTAACTGGCTCTGATATAATTTAAGGACTATTTTAGTGGTGGTCCCTGGCAGGCATTTATAGCAGAGATGCAAGGGAGAGACAGTATTTATTAGGTGCAACAAGTGGAAGCAAATAAAATAAAACGAGAATAATAATGAAAAGTTAGGTTACTGGTAAACAATCTCCAGAATGTTTTTGGCTCGTAGCAGACGAAAAATGGGAGCAGCCTTTATATTGGGGCTATACTTCTACATGTACAAGAGGAGTAAATAAGGTATATTTAAAATTAGCTATAAGCTAAAATACAAATTGCAAATAATCATAATTTGCAAAAGTCAAGAAATGGGAATTAATTTTTTATAGTTAGAAAATAACAGTTAAGTTACTAAATTAATTAATAAGGCATCTAACAGCCTATGGTTACTTTGAGCGAAACACTCTGTCACAGTGGGCAACCACAAAAGTTGCAATGCTTATGGTAAAACACTCTATTTATGATAAAGGAAGAATCTACAAGATGAATAGAGTATTCAATCACTTTTGGTTATCAAGAACTATTTGCAATGAAAAAAGGAGCAAAACCACCTTTTGAAGTATTTGCAACTAATAACACAAAACATTTTATCCCCAATATGTGAAGAATCAGCAAGATAAATACAGTATGTATTCATTAAATTGTGGTTAGCAAGAAATATTTGCAAAGCCAACAGGGTACAATTACTTTTTAATTATTTGTGGTTTATAGCATAAACACTCTAGTTAAATGATTAATTACTTGCAATTTATATAGTAAATAACTTTTTTTCACGAGTTTTTGACCTAAAGCTTTTTAGTTACGATGATAGAAAGGGGTGAAATAAAATTAGAATTCGTTAGGAAAAAGGGATAGGATTTTACGGGGTTACAATCAATCTACTGATGGTAGGATTTTCGTTTGGCACATTCAATGAAAGAAATTTCTTATCAATTATATCAGCTGTAATTTCCAGGTTAAGGAATTAAGTTTGGTAAATGAGATTCCAGTTAGGTAATCTACAAATTTCGTTTTGTATGGGAATGGAATCTGAGAATATTTTCATAGGATTGACCAGTAACGAATTTAACCAGTAATGAATTAAACCAGTTTCTTGAATTCCCAATTTGCTTGACCAATGAGCTTTACCATATACTATCCCTCACCTTGTTTGTGCCAGATGAATTCCTGTGAAGATGCCACGTAAATAAGGTTCGAAATAAGCTTGACTGCTGAGGCGAGATCTTGCCTCTGGGATGTTTGGGCACCAAATGAGGACGATTCAATGTCCCACCTGGTGACATCATCTGTAGGATATATTTCCAAAGAAGAAACCGGTTCACATAATATTCGATGGCTACTGTAGTGGTGGTCCCTGGCAGGCAATAATGGCAGAGAAGCAAGGGAGAGACAGTATCTTAGGTGCAACAAGTGGAAGCAAATGAAATAAAGCAAGAATTATTATTGAAAAATAGGATACTGGTAAACAATCTCTAGCACGTTCTTTGTGTTGTAGGAGGCGGAACTTAACTATTCAAATAATAAAGAAGCTACTGAAATGTATCTAGAGAGGGTAATGACATATCAGCAAGGTCAAATTTATAACAAAATTATCAGCAAGAAAAATTTTTAAAATATAAAAAAATGTATTAGCAAGAGCTATTTTATCATAAGAAAATAATAAAAAAAAAAACTATCTAATAGACTCGTTTGAAGAAAAGGAATGGTCAGAAAACAGAAATAGAGGGCAGCCTTTATATAGGGATCATGCTTTCTATACGTACAAGAATATTAAATAAGATATATTTAAAATTAGCTATAAGCTGAAATATTAATTGCAAATAATCATATTCTGCAAAGGCAAGGAGTGGGAATTATTTTAGTAAAAAAAAAAACAGTCAATACTTAATAAGTTAACTAATAAGGCGTCTACTACTGCCCCTGGTGACTTTGAGTAAAACACTCTGACACAGGTATCTAAATGTATTATATATCAAGATTTCCCTATACTCCTTAATACACAGTAAAGTTTCCTGAAAAAAGATTTCATTGTCAAGGGTGCACTCAATATATATATATATATATATATATATATATATATATATATATAAAACATGTGATTTCTGAAAAAAGACAAACAAAAGAAAAATATGCTTTCACAACAGAGGTAGCCCTGTGGTAGGGGCAGTAGGGGAGTTTTCACTTATGAAGTGACACAGTTTGTGGAAGAGCCGGGAGGATGGGCTGTGGCACTCCAGCAGTGCCATCTGAACGGTCGCTAGCTCCCTCGTCATTACCCATAGAGCAAAGTAATCCCCTTATTGTTTCTTGTTTTTTATGTCGGCTACCCCCCAATTTGGGGAAACAGTCAAGGTAGATAAAAGTAATCACAATTACAATATATAGCTACTAATGAGTGACAAAATGGCTATCAGTTATTTCAGTAAACAGAAAGTAAAAATTTTTCTCAAAAAAACTATTCAATAATACACTTCTATTTTAAAGAGAAAACAAGTAAAAATGGTTATAATACCTAACTAATATAAAATACAGTTTGTAAGTGACAAATATCTAAAAATGTTCATCAACAAAAGAAAGATTATCTTAGCACTAAGTCACAATAAAACACTGTTTATAAATGATAATTATCTGATATATAATTGAGTCAATGACAGTTACTATATTAAACCTAGGGTAAATAGTTTCTCTTATATCTATATATTACTTTTAGGGGAGGCATTGAGGCTTTCTTAACTTAAATCTTATAATCTATATAAAAAATAAGAAAAAAGTTTAGGTTTGGTAGCTGCAACAGAAGAACACGTTTATTGTCCATTCTTTCATTTTTTTTCCCTGGGAATACTTTCTGTCTCTCATATACTTTTATTTTACTAGGAATTTTTTTCATGTTCCTCTTTTAACTCCCACATTCCCTTTGTCCCCATATGAAGTCCCTCTATTAGGGCATTGCTAGATACTGAGCCGTCCCCACGCCTTTTTCCGTCATCCCTTCACTTCTACGCTGTGAGATAGGTGAGGGTTGTATCCACAAACCGCGAATCCTGCTTCTGGAGACTGGTGAGATAACAGAAATGCGCCGATATATCTGCCATGAGCCTCTTCTGCCAGCGTTTTACAAATCTCGAGGCGATCCTATGACCATTTTTCCTCTCACGACACCTATCCCCTGGAGGTGGATCTCCCTCTCAAGCTCAAAGTCTGCAACTATAGAGCTACAGCATGTGAGGTGATAATGGATATGCAAGGGTTACTTAACATTTAGTTAATTTAGTTATGCACTTATTCTGCACCTCAATGCTCCCTGCCCCCTTAGGGTAAATGCTCAAAGTATCAATGCCCAGATGACTCTACTGCTCTCTCACTGCTTCTGATTCTTTTGTATCACCAAGATGGCAGGGTGTGGTATGCTTGGGCACACCTCCACCAATAGGCTTCCAGAGAAAGGGGGTTACAACCAATTACCTATAGCTTGAGAGGCGTGGCTAAAGGAACGCCAATTGGGCACAAGGAACAGTCTAACATAAGTGCCTATATGTGTACTTTCAAGTTCACATGTATGTATTGGAGGAGGCTGGCTTCGGCTCTAGTGACAACAACTCAGATATATGTGACATTTCTGACCTCCATTGATCAGGGACGCAGAGGTGTGAGAGGCCTATGAGTTGAACCATAGATCTTTGTCATCTCTCTGTAAACACACACTCTACCCAGAAAACCACACTGAAAATATCAAGTCACACCACTTTGGTCACACATGACATTACATGGGTAATGTCAGTTTACACCTCTTGGGTAATATTACTTCACGACAAGAGAAAAATATTTTTGAGATATATTTTTTTTTTCAAAGTATTTTTAGTTGAAATATTTTTTCACAGTTCAATAACAAACTTTTTTCATTGTTATAATAGTAAAGTTTTATTATTTGAAAGAGAAAACTTTATTTTATTGAGTGAAAAGTTTTTAAGTTTTCAACTGAGAGAAAACTCTTTTAGTTGTTATGATAACATAGTGGTTTTTTGAGAGGAAAGTTTTTTTTTATAGAAAAGTTTTTCAGCTTTTAACCAAGAAAAAACTTTCCATTGTTATAATACGTTGTCATTGTCCTTTCCATCAACATGTTGGGCAGTGAATTTGCTTGTCTGCAGTCTGTAAATATAGGAGAAGATGGTGGTCAGTTCTCAGTGTAAAATGTTGGCCATACAGATGGACTTCAAATGTCTTTATGGCCCACTATGTGGCTAGAGCTTCCTTCTCCAAGGTGGAGTAATTCCTCTCTGCAGGACAAGGCATGCGGCTTGCATATCGCACTGGAGCTACTTCTGCTGAGTTGTCTGATCGGGCTTGCAAGAGCATGGCACCCAGGCCCTCGTCTTAGGCGTCGGTCTGCAAGATAAATGGAAAATCAGGGTTTACCAGTTGTAATACTGGATCACCCACCAATGCTTCTCTGAGCTTGAAAAATGCTCTCTCCGCTTCGTCTGTCCATTGGACAGGGAAGGTTTTACCTTGCTTTGAGGAGTTCATTTGTTGCAAAGGGGCAGCGATAGTATTAAAATGTGGAATGAATCATTGGTAGTAGCTGACACTACCCAGGAATGCTCTCAGTTGAATGGCAGTAGCGGGTTTCTCCATATCCTTAATAGCTTGCACCTTGTCCTCTAAAGGGGACATAACTCCTTCTCCGACCAAGTGCCCAAGATACTGCAATTATGTGAAACCAATCTCACATTTGGAGGCTTTAAATGAAGTCCATGCTGGTTCAGACGAGTGAGAACTCTGCTAAAAGTCTTGAGGTGTGATGACCAACCCTCAGAATGCACCAGGATGTTGTCTATAAAGCATGAAACATTGTCGGGGTCCTGTAGTCCTATCCTCATGAGTCTGCTGAAGCAGCCAGGGGCATTCACCATACAAAAGACATGACCCTGAACTGGTTTAAACCATATCTTGTGGAAAAGGCTGTTAGAGGCTTGGTAGTCTCGCTCAACGGAACTTGCCAAAATCCACTGGCCAGATCGAACTTGGAAAGGTAGCAGGCTTGGGAGAGCAACGACAAAATATGCTCAGGGTCGGCAATGGGCTCTCCATCAAAGATGGTACGGGAGTTAAGCTTACGACAGTCAAGCCAGAACCTGTGACTGCCACCTCTCACTGCCAGTAACAGCGAACACCAAGGTGAAATGCTCCTTTCAAGTATTCCGAGGCGGATCCAAGTGTCAAGATCTTCCTTCAGCTGTGCGGACAGCTGGTGGGGAAGGCCATAGGAATGCTGAAATGGCTCTGGGTCAGTAAATCTGACATGATGCTCAAGGGTAGTGGTAGTGCCTGGGGGGTCGTTGAAGATGCTCTCGTAGTCCTCCAATGGCTTTTTCAGCTGTTCCTGTTGACTCATTTGCAGTCTGGAGTTAATAATGCAATAACTCACACTTTCCTTTCGGTATGTGGGAATGACAAGATCCTTACCATCATCAAAAGCTAAGCTTATGTCTTCAATTGCTAGAGTGGTGGCTGCAGCCAGTGGGGCTTCTTCTGAAAAACTACACTCCTGTGAGTCTGTCTCCATCGCAAGGAAGGAGCCTTCCAATATAGGAGGTAAGGGGTGGCTATAATGGAGCACGGGTGTTGCTGCAGCCTCGGAGGTACCGTTGATGCTGAGAGCACCAATAGGATTTGCTAAGAGTGCCAGTGCAAGATCCCTGTGGGCCTCAGGGTCATCAAGATACAGCTTCAGCTGGTTAATGTGGTATTTCCGGTCATTGCCATCAACATTTGATATGTAATTGTCAGGGGTCACCCGGTGTACCACAGTGTTCGGTCCTTTCCAGCGTAGCATTAGCTTGCGAGTATCTATTGGAAGAAGTAACAAAGAGGGGCTTGGCAGTCTGCTGGTGACCCTTAATGGCTAATTGTGCAGTTTTCCAAGCCTTTTTGAGATGGGACGAAATCTTCAAAATATTCTCATGGACGTCCCTATCGTCATCTTTGATGGTAGGTGAATCCCAATTTCTGCCAATAATTCCACTGGGCCTCTGACCTTATAACTATAAATCAGCTAGAAAGGCGAGTATCCAGTAGTGCAGTGGAACGTGTCTCTGAAGGAGAAAAGTGCAGCAGGGACGCACTTGTCCCACTGCCTAGGTATATCTATCAGTAGCTTGCGCAAACATCCCTTCAATGTCCCGTTATAGCAGGGGTGTGCAACCTTCGGCCCAAGAGCCGCATGCGGCCCTCAAAGCTTTCATTGCAGCCCTTTCTCCTAAAAATAAATAAGCTATAGTGCACCCCTCAGAGAGAGAGAGAGAGAGAGAGAGAGAGAGAGAGAGAGAGAGAGAGAGAGAGAGAGAGAGAGAGAGAGAGAGAGAGTGCCTCGAACTGAATATTCCAACATCTCTCTCTCTCTCTCTCTCTCTCTCTCTCTCTCTCTCTCTCTCTCTCTCTCTCTCTCTCTCATTCTCTCTCTCTTGTGTTTTCATCAACAACCCTTCCTCAATAACCGATCTTACGAGGGGTCATCGTTATCAGTAACCCCTTTTAAGATCATTGTAAACACCGAAACGATCATTATTTTTAAGGCTGGATGTTTACACTTTTTGCACTCTCTCCTATGCTTCGCAGTACAGCCTTACAGGACTTAATATAGTTCTCAGTTTATCTCAGACTCAAGTGGTGAAATCAGTGTGCTTCATTTGTTGTGGTTGATTTGTGATTACCGGTATTCTAAGTCTAACTCTAAGTTGTTTATGTTGCAGTTTTGTGATTGGCTTTAGAAAACTTGCAAGCAAAACATTTTGAGAATTATATATTTCTGCTGAAATTTGGTACTAATTATATTGCAATCTATTACATTATACCACATTTTCAGCAGAAATATATAATTCTCAAAATGTTTTGCTTGCAAGTTTTCTAAAACCAATCACAGAACTGCAACAGAAACTACTTAATTACAGTTAGTCTTTAATTTAAAGTTAACTTTTTCCTATTATATATTTTGCTCAGCAGGAGAGATCTTATTGCACTAATAATGGCTTCTACGAGTAAAAAACGCAAGATTTCAGATGAAAACCGGAGTTTTCAAGAGAAATGAACTGAACAATATTTATGCATACAATCAGGGGGGAAAGCATTGTGCCTTGTGTGCCATGGAACCATTTCTATTTTAAAAGAATATAACATCAAAAGACACTACATCACAAAGCACAAAGAATATGAAAATATGACAGGTGAAGCACGCAAAGAAAAAATATCATTCTTGCAGAAATCTCTGAAAGGACAACAGTCAGGGTTTACAAAGAAACTTAAGGAATATGATGCATCTCTCAAAACAAGCTTTTTGATTAGTCAAATCCTTGCAAAAAGACTCAAGCCCTATTCTGATGGTGAGGTTGTTAAAGAATGTTTGTGTGTAGCCTCAGACAATATGTTTCCTGACAAAAAGAAACTAGTTGAAAACATAAGCCTTTCAAGATATACTGTTGCTAGAAGAATAGACAGTCTTTCAGGGAATATTGAAAGTACAATTGCCAAGCGAGTTAGTGCTTTTTCTTCATACTCTGTTGCTCTTGATGAGAGTTGTGACACTGCAGACACTGCACAACTGGCTGTGTATATTAGGGGAGTTGACAATTACTATAATATTACAGAGGAAATGGCTTCACTACGAAGCATGAAGGGGACCACAACAGGACAATCTATTTTTGATGAATTGGAAAAAGCATTGACAAGGTTTGGACTGGACTACACTAATTTAGTTTCCATTACAACAGATGGTGCACCTGCGATGTCTGGTCAGAGAAATGGGGTTGTTGGATTACTGAAGACTAGAATGGGGTCTCATTATATTGACTTTGGTTCACTTATTGTCCGGCATTGTATCATACACCAGGAAGCTTTATGTGCGAAGACAATAAACTTTCAGCATGTGAGTAATATTCTCGTGAAAGCTGTCAATTTCATTAGGTCAAGAGGTCTAAATCACCGCGAGTTTCAGCAGTTAATGGCAGACATTGATGCAGAGTACAGTGATGTGAAGTATTTTTGTGAGGTAATGTGGCTAAGCAAAGCAGGAATGTTGAAGAGAGCATATGACCTTTTGGAAGAAATTGCGCTGTTCTTAGATATGAAAGGTAATGCTATCCCTGAATTGAGAGATAAGGAATGGAGATGTGATTTAGCATTTTTAGTAGATATAACTGATCATCTTAGTGCACTGAATGTTAGACTTCAAGGAAAAGATCAACTAATAAATGAGATGTTCTCACTGATCAAAGGCTTCCAGATAAAATTGCGTCTGTGGGAGTCACAAATCAGAAACCAAAACCCAGCCCACTTTCCTACACTGAAAAACCATGACACTAGCAACCCTCAGTATCAGAAGTATGATGACAAATTGGCAGTCTTACGAGAGGAATTTTCAGAAAGATTTGGTGACCTCAAGAAACATTCACAAGCCATTGAAGTCTTTGCTTCTCCTTTTTCTGTGTGTGGGGAGTTTAGGATGCTAGAGTGTTGTTAAGATTCTGTTTTACTAAGGGGACTCAAAGTACCGAGCTCGGTTAAGAGCTCACAAACAGACAGGACAGATATTTGTACTTGAACACCCCATCTCTATTACCATTAGTCGGTTAAATGAAACTCAGAATTCAACTTTCTTTTAATTTTGGAAATGCAATGACATTAAAAGAATTGAATTAAATTTCTCAAATTAAATTTTATGAAATGCTGCCTCGAATCCCGGAGGTGGTGAGTATGATTTCGTTTCCCGGCACCACGGACGTATGCCAAGACTTTGGCCTCAACTCGATGATTACCTCTGTCACACAGGCAGAGTAGAATACAGGACACTGCAATTTCAGAAACAGAAATGACACACTGTTTATAATGGGAAACTGAAAGCATGAGCACACATATAATGAGTTTCCAATGTCATTCTACTGGATGAATATATATTGGTTATTCACAGCTAACCAGAAATATTTATGCTACCATAATAGCATACAAAACTATTAATTCTTTACTGGTTTTAAAGAAAACAATATATTCACAATAAATGAAGAATAAGCAAGACAAATACAGTACTGTATGTATTCCTTAAATTGTGGACCACAAAAGTTGCAATGCTTATTACTGATTAACAATTAATATGGTAACATTCTATTTAGGATAAAGGAAGAATCTACGAGATAAATACAGTATTCATTCACTTTTAGTTATCAAGAACTTTGCAATGAAAAAAAAGGGTGCAAAACCACCTTTTGAGGTATTTGCAACTTATAACTCAAAACACTTTATCCCCAACATATGAAGAATTAGCAAGATAAATACGGTATGCATTCATTAAATTGTGGTTAACAAGAAATATTTGCAAAGCCAACTGGGAAAAATTACCTTTTAAATATTTGCAATTTTTTTTTTAGCAAATAGCTTTATTGACGATTTTTTGACGTAAAACACTTTATTTACGATGATAGAAAGGGGTGAAATGAAATTAGAATATATTAGGAAGAGAGATAGATTTTTACGGGCTCATAACCAGTCTTCAGAGGATGAGATTTTCGTTTATCACATTCAGTGAAAAGAAACTTCTCAGCAATGTATATCAGCTGTAATTTACAGGTTAAAGAATTAACTTTGGCATGTGAGATTCCAGTTTGGTAATCTACAAAATTTCGTGTGACTTGGAAGGAAATCAGAGAATAAAAATCCATAAGATTTATCCAGTAACGAATGTAACTAATTCTCGAAAATAAACCAATTTGCTTTACCCACGAGCTTTACCATACACTATCCCTCACCTTGTTGTGCTAGATGAATTCCTGTGAAGATGCCACGTAATTAAGATTTGAAATAAACTTAGACTACCCAGGCGAGATGTTGCCTCTGGGCAGTCTCGGCGCCAAAAGAGAGCGTCTCCTTGTTCCTCCTGGTGAGTTCATCTGTAGGATACATTTCTAGAGCAGTAATTGGCTCTGATATCATTTTAAGGACTATTTTAGTGGTGGTCCCTGGCAGGCAATTATAGCAGAGATGCAAGGGAGAGACAGTATTTTTAGGTGCAACAAGTGGAAGCAAATAAAATAAAATGAGAATAATAATGAAAAGTTAGGTTACTGGTTCTTTTTTCTCTCTCCTAATTTTCTTGGCTCGTAGCAGACAGAAAAATAGGAGCAGCCTCTATATCGGGGCTATACTTCTACACGTACAAGAAGAGTAAATAAGGTATATTTACAATTAGCTATAAGCTAAAATACAAATTGCAAATAATCATAATCTGCGAAAGTCAAGAAGTGGGAATTATTTTTTTAGTTAGAAAATAACAGTTATGTTAAATTTATTTAATAAGGCATCTAACAGCCTCTGTTGACATTGAGCAAAACACTCTGTCACAAAGGCCCTTTCTAGAGAATATTGATTTAGCAAAATTCTATTACAGAAGGCGAAAAAAGAACATAGGAAGTTACGGTGACTTCAGTGTTATTATGAGGGATGAGATATCCTTCTCATGGAAAAGAACAAATGAACAATAAGAATGGGATCCACCACTGGAACATATCATACTATTAGTAAAAGTAAACAAGTCTTGTAAACAAAACATTAAATGACATGCAAAACATAAAAGAAATGTGATCAAATTCAAATTTCAAGAAAATTAAATCACAATTAGATATCAGTGAATATCAATATTTAAGTTTATGAATGCTTCACATGCAAGAAGGCAATAATATAATATACAAAATAAAATGCAGTATATGCAAATTAAACATTTGAACCACGTCGTCATTAACATTGGCGACTGGATTTAAAACATTCAGCTATTCAGCACTAAACTAAAATGTTTCTGCCATGTTCTGGCTTTCAGAGTCCCACAAAGGGAAATATAAAACTACGATCAAAAAATTATTCTTCATCTTTTTCGTCTTCCATTAGGAATAACGTTTGTATGCTAAAATAAACAAGAACAGTACAGTATTAAAGACATAAAAGATAAACATAAAAATAAACAACACATTAGAGAAGTAATCTTTACCGACTAGTCAAATTTAGGCTAACAGCACCAGCTTCCTCATTTGAGGGTAACGACCGTCGACTTAGTAGATCAGCAAGGTCATTGTCCTTGCCATGAACATGTTGGGCAGTGAATTTGAAAAGATTCAGGTAAAGTGCCCACCTTTTCAGACGAGGATTTAGCTTGTCTGCAGTCTGTAAATATAGGAGAGGTCGGTGGTCGGTTCTCAGTGTAAAATGTTGGCCATACAGATGGACTTCAAATTTCTTTATGGCCCAATATGCAGCTAGAGCTTCCTTCTCCACAGTGGAGTAATTTCGCTCTGCAGGGCGAAACCTGCGGCTTGCATATCGCACTGGAGCTACTTCTGCTGAGTTGTCTGATCGGGCTTGCAAGAGCACGGCACCCAGGCCTTCGTCTGAGGCGTCGGTCTGCAAGATAAATGGAAAATCAGGGTTTACCAGTTGTAATACTGGCTCACCTGCCAATGCTTCTCGGAGCTTGAAAAATGCTCTCTCCGCTTCATCTGTCCATTTGACAGGGGAGGATTTACTTTGCTTCGAGGAGGTCATTTGCTGCAAAGGGGCAGCGATAGTATTAAAGTATGGAATGAACCGTTGGTAGTAGCTGACACTACCCAGGAATGATCTCAGTTGAGTGACAGTGGCAGGTTTCTCCATATCCTTAATAGCTTGTACCCTGTCATGTAAAGGGGACATAACTCCTTCTCCAACCACATGGCCGAGATACTGCAATTGTGTGAAACCAATCTCACATTTGGAAGGCTTTAAATGAAGTCCATGCTGGTTCAGACGAGTGAGAACTCTGCGGAGAGTCTCGAGGTGCGATGACCAATCCTGGGAATGCACCAGGATGTCGTCTATAAAGCATGAAACATTGTCGAGATCCTGTAGTACTATCCTCATGAGTCTGCTGAAGCAGCCAGGGGCATTTACCATACCAAAAGGCATGACCCTGAACTGGTATAGACCATATCTTGTGGAAAAAGCTGTAAGAGGCTTTGTAGTCTCGCTCAACGGGACTTGCCAAAATCCACTGGCCAGATCCAACTTGGACAGGTAACGGGCTTGAGAAAGCAACGAGAAAATATGCTCGGCGTCAGCAATGGGCTCTCCATCAAAGATGGTACGGGAGTTAAGCTTACGACAGTCAAGGCAGAACCTGTGACTGCCATCTCGCTTACGCACTGCCAGTAACGGCGAACACCAAGGCGAAATGCTCTTTTCAACTATTCCGAGGCGGACCCAAGTGTCAAGATCTTCCTGCAGCCGTAAGGACAGCTGGTGGGGAAGACCATAGGAATGCCGAAATGGCTCTGGGTCAGTCAATCTGACATGATGCTCAAGGGTAGTGGTAATGCCTGGGAGGTCGTTGAAGACGTTCTCATAGTCCTCTAATAGCTTGTTCAGCTGTTCCCGTTGACTCGGTTGCAGTCTGGAGTTAATAATACAATTACTCACACTTTCTTTTTGGTGTGTGGGAATGGCAGGATCCTTACCATCATCAACAGCTAAGCTTATGTCTTCAATTGCAAGGGCGGTGGCTGCGGCCAGAGGGGCTTCTTCAGAAAAACTCCACTCCCGTAAGTCTGTCTCCACTGCAAGGGTGGAGTATTCCAATATAGGAAGTAAGGGGTGGCTATAATGGAGCACCTGTGTTGCTGCAGCCTCGGAGGTTCTGTTGATGCTTGAGGCATCTATAGGGGTTGCTGGGAGCGCCAGCGCAGGATCCCTGTGGGCCTCCGGGTCCTCACAATAAAGCTTCAGCTGGTTAATGTGGTATTTCCGGTTAATGCCATCAACATTTAGCACATAATTGTCAGGGGTCACCCGGTGTACCACAGTGTACGGTCCTTTCCAGCGTAGCATTAGCTTGCGGGTATCTGTTGGAAGAAGTAACAGAGCTCGATCTCCGGGTGTCAGGGCACGACGCCGCGCACGCTTGTCAAAGAGGAGCTTGGCAGTCTGCTGGTGACCCTTAATGGCTAATTGTGCAGTTTTCCATGCCTTTTTGAGGTGAGACGAAAACTTCAAAATATACTCATGAACGTCCCTATCGTCATCTTCGATGGTAGGTGAATCCCAACATTCTGCCAAGAATTCTACTGGGCCTCTGACCTTATGACCAATCAGCTCGAAAGGCGAGTATCCAGTAGTGTCGTGGGGCGTGTCTCTGAAGGAGAAAAGTGCAGCAGGGACGTATTTGTCCCACTGCCTAGGTATATCTATCACTAGCTTGCGCAAACATCGCTTCAATGTCCCGTTATAGCGTTCGCATGCTCCATTTGATTGGGTATGATAAACACTCGTACGAATATGCTTCATTTCTAAAAGGTTACAGAAAGCCTCAAAGTGCCTACTTGTAAACTGACTTCCATTGTCAGAAGTGACCTGCTCAGGAAAGCCAACCCTGGAGCACATTTCAAATAGGGCATGAGCGACTGCTTCAGTTGTGATAGAAGACAGTGGCACTGCATCTGGGTACCTTGTTGCCAGGTCAGCATATACCAGGAGGAATTGTTTCCCCGTGGACAAAGTTGGATTAATAGGACCTAGTATGTCAATAGTGACATTGGAAATTGGCTCCATTGAGAGCTTAGTTATCCCCATGGGAACTTTCGGTACCGGTGCCGTTGAGGTGGATTGACAGACAGGGCAGGAACCTACATATCTGTCTACCTCGGTGTACATGTTTGGCCATGCAAAAGCCTTCTGAAGGACGTGCCGAGTTTTTGCTTTGCCTCTGTGTCCACTCAGAGGTAAATGGTGTGCCACATACATAGCCTGGCAGCGCAACGAAGCGGGCACCACCAACTGTTTAAAGGTGTGGCCATCTTTAGTCACATGCCTACGAAGTACTCCATCTTCAAAGACGTAAGTGATCTTGCCTCCTCCTCTCTCTGTGAAGGTCCTTCCCTCGGTGGCCTGCTGCATCCAGCGTTTGAGGCTGGGGCAGTCTTGCTGCAATTTGGCAAAGTCTGGACGGGACTTCAATGGCTCTAGAGGTGCATCATCTGGTAAAGGAGGGGGAAACTCTCCGCGTTCCACATTACTTGTACTGACTGCAGCAGACTCAATGGAGTCAGTCGGAGATCTCGTCCATATTCTTGGCATCAAGGCCAGGAGTTGCTGCTGAAATGGCTTCATGTGACTTCCCCCGAGGGAAGTTATAACAAGAAATGTCCTTATGGTATAAGTCGGCCTGGAAAGTAGGAACTAGGTTCAGTGCACGACCCATCAAGACAGGGTACATAAGCTCAATCATTGCCACAGCTGGGGCTTTTCCCTTGTAGTATTTGCAATCCAGGTTAATGACACAGCAGCGTCGTATTTGGGGTGTTCCTTCAGCAACCCGCACACGAACGACTTTGCTGGTAAAATCTTCATCCCTGACGAATCTCTCGTCAACAAGTATGCCATTGGCCCCAGTGTCAAGGGCTATCTCAGCTTCCACACCATTTATGGTTTCTAGGCATTTTGGGATCATATCCAGATCATCATGTTCGATGAATTCCACATTGGCAAGTTTGTGTGGTGGTTCCTCGGCATTTTCCTCATTGGCCCTTTCTGGCCCTGTTTCCACAACATGGGCTGAGTGAGTGGCCAGACGGCTATGTGGGCCGCCGCTGTGTGAGGGAGCGTGGTGGCTCTTAGAGTTTGGCTGAAAACCCTGGGAAGGTGGAGCAGAGTAATGGCCTTTGCCTCTTAACTGCTGAGGCTTAGGTCTTACCGGGTCATCCTTCTTGAGTGTGGGTGCATGGCCGTAATAAGGCTTAGGAGTGTGAGGAGGAGGAGCTGGACGATTGAAGTTCTGCGAGGGGCTCTTGTGCTTCCCGTTCCTGTAATCTCTATTTCCGGATAAAGGACTACTGTCTGGGATTCCCGCTCGAAGCCGAGCAAGCGCAAGCTCATGTTTATGTTGTGCTTGTGCCTCCTTACGTTGTGCTTGTGCCTCCTTACGTTGTGCTTGTGCCTCCTTACGTTGTGCTTGTGCCTCCTTACGTTGTGCTTGTGCCTCATCACTTGCTCTCTTCTCCAGCTTATCTCGGCGCTCAACCATCTTCTCATGAGCCCATTCGAAGAGCTTCTGTCTTGGGGAAAAACCATATCTCTCACCCTTAGCAATCAGTATGTCTAGGTAACGCTCCTCATCGAATGTTTTGATGGTTTCCATGTTTGTTTCCTGAACAGTCAATAACGAAGTGCCAAAACAACCACAAAAAAAAACAAATCTCTACAGTACAGTAGTAGAAAAAAAATGATAGAACCACACAACACCAAGGAGAGGAGAAAAAAAAATTCAACACCACAGTTCAAACTTAATCGTAAAAGTGATCTCAAAACCTCACCATAAAAGTGACTCAAAATACAATCAAGTGCAACAGCAGCAAAATGTTGCAAAACAGTGCATGAAACACTGGTAATACAGAATGGCAGTCGTGCCTGCTTAACAGCAATACGTAGCAGTACCTGCGGTCATTGTGCAAATGAAAGGAATGAGCAACACAATCAAGTGCAACAGCAACAATATGTTGCAAAACAGTGCATGTAACACTGGCAATACAGAATGGCAGTCGTGCCTGCTTAACAGCAATATGTGGCAGTACCTGCGGTTATTGTGCAAATGAAAGGAATGAGCAACACAATCAGGTGCAACAGCAACAAAATGTTGCAAAACAGTGTATGAAACACTGGTAATACAAAATGGCAGTCGTGCCTGCTTAACAGCAATATGTGGCAGTACCTGCGGTTATTGTGCAAATGAAAGGAATGGGTAACACAATCAAGTGCAACAGCAACAAAATGTTGCAAAACAGTGTATGAAACACTGGTAACACAGAATGGCAGTCGTGCCTGCTTAACAGCAATATATGGCAGTACCTGCGGTTATTGTGCAAATGAAAGGAATGAGCAACACAATCAAGTGCAACAGCAACAAAATGTTGCAAAGCAGTGTATGAAACACTGGTAATACAGAATGGCAGTCGTGCCTGCTTAACAGCAATACGTGGCAGTACCTGCAGTTATTGTGCAAATGAAAGGAATGAGCAACACAATCAAGTGCAACAGCAACAAAATGTTGCAAAACAGTGTATGAAACACTGGTAATACAGAATGGCAGTCGTGCCTGCTTAACAGCAATACATGGCAGTACCTGCAGTTATGGTGCAAAAGGAAAGGAATGAGTAACAACGAATTTTACCGACTAGCACCCAGTGCCTGAGAGTACAAACAAGTACAGTATAGCGGTCGTGCCTGCGTATGAGCGCGTATATGGCAGTACCCACAAATAAAATGTCGTAAGTAATACGAACAAGTACAGTATCGCGGTCGTGCCTGCGTATGAGCGCGTATATGGCAGTACCCACAAATAAAATGTCGTAAGTAATACGAACAAGTACAGTATTGCGGTCGTGCCTGCGCATGAGCGCGTATATGGCAGTACCCGCAAATAAAATGTCGTAAGTAAAATTCTGGAGTGTTACCAAAAGGGCACAGATCCTATGCAAAATACACCAACGATAAGATAACAGCTTACTAGGCAGCCAGATTACACATTTCTACTATTAATGAGAAAATTTATTTTCATGTGACAACTCAGACACATGAAAGGCTTAGCCTAGGCTCGATAAATGACACCAAAGTTTTTCTTCCAATCTATGAGCAGTCAATGCTTGAATATAAAACACAATTATAAGCAAAAATACTTAATATGCTTTCTCCCAATTCCTAACAAGTATCACCCTTTAACGGATATATAAAACACGAATGCTTTAAAACTCAATCTTATCACGCAAATAAATGAAATTTTAAATAACACGTCTTCTCGTCATGCAAAATTTCTTAAGTCTGTTACCACATAATCTCATGTAGATTTCCTGATAGATTGTTTACCACATGGGAAACAAGAAAATTTTAGTTACCATAATTAATATTGAAAACAAAAAAATTTCTTATCCGCAACGTCTCTAGCGCGAAAATTTTCGTGTGCAGCCTAAGATTCATTCATTTCAATAATCGAGCCAATGGTAATCGGGTTTCATGTGCAATGTTAAAAAGCAAAATAAAAATAAATTTATAAAATCAGTCTGTCTGTTCGGGTCCCTGTTCGGGCGCCAAATCTTGTGGGGAGTTTAGGTTGCTAGAGTGTTGTTAAGATTCTGTTTTACTAAGGGGACTCAAAGTACCGAGCTCGGTTAAGAGCTCACAAACAGACAGGACAGATATTTGTACTTGAACACCCCATCTCTATTACCATTAGTCGGTTAAATGAAACTCAGAATTCAACTTTCTTTTAATTTTGGAAATGCAATGACATTAAAAGAATTGAATTAAATTTCTCAAATTAAATTTTATGAAATGCTGCCTCGAATCCCGGAGGTGGTGAGTATGATTTCGTTTCCCGGCACCACGGACGTATGCCAAGACTTTGGCCTCAACTCGATGATTACCTCTGTCACACAGGCAGAGTAGAATACAGGACACTGCAATTTCAGAAACAGAAATGACACACTGTTTATAATGGGAAACTGAAAGCATGAGCACACATATAATGAGTTTCCAATGTCATTCTACTGGATGAATATATATTGGTTATTCACAGCTAACCAGAAATATTTATGCTACCATAATAGCATACAAAACCATTAATTCTTTACTGGTTTTAAAGAAAACAATATATTCACAATAAATGAAGAATAAGCAAGACAAATACAGTACTGTATGTATTCCTTAAATTGTGGGCAACCACAAAAGTTGCAATGCTTATTACTGATTAACAATTAATATGGTAACATTCTATTTAGGATAAAGGAAGAATCTACGAGATAAATACAGTATTCATTCACTTTTAGTTATCAAGAACTTTGCAATGAAAAAAAAGGGTGCAAAACCACCTTTTGAGGTATTTGCAACTTATAACTCAAAACACTTTATCCCCAACATATGAAGAATTAGCAAGATAAATACGGTATGCATTCATTAAATTGTGGTTAACAAGAAATATTTGCAAAACCAACTGGGAAAAATTACCTTTTAAATATTTGCAATTTTTTTTTTAGCAAATAGCTTTATTGACGAGTTTTTGACGTAAAACACTTTATTTACGATGATAGAAAGGGGTGAAATGAAATTAGAATATATTAGGAAGAGAGATAGATTTTTACGGGCTCATAACCAGTCTTCAGAGGATGAGATTTTCGTTTATCACATTCAGTGAAAAGAAACTTCTCAGCAATGTATATCAGCTGTAATTTACAGGTTAAAGAATTAACTTTGGCATGTGAGATTCCAGTTTGGTAATCTACAAAATTTCGTGTGACTTGGAAGGAAATCAGAGAATAAAAATCCATAAGATTTATCCAGTAACGAATGTAACTAATTCTCGAAAATAAACCAATTTGCTTTACCCACGAGCTTTACCATACACTATCCCTCACCTTGTTGTGCTAGATGAATTCCTGTGAAGATGCCACGTAATTAAGATTTGAAATAAACTTAGACTACCCAGGCGAGATGTTGCCTCTGGGCAGTCTCGGCGCCAAAAGAGAGCGTCTCCTTGTTCCTCCTGGTGAGTTCATCTGTTGGATACATTTCTAGAGCAGTAATTGGCTCTGATATCATTTTAAGGACTATTTTAGTGGTGGTCCCTGGCAGGCAATTATAGCAGAGATGCAAGGGAGAGACAGTATTTTTAGGTGCAACAAGTGGAAGCAAATAAAATAAAACGAGAATAATAATGAAAAGTTAGGTTACTGGTTCTTTTTTCTCTCTCCTAATTTTCTTGGCTCGTAGCAGACAGAAAAATAGGAGCAGCCTCTATATCGGGGCTATACTTCTACACGTACAAGAAGAGTAAATAAGGTATATTTACAATTAGCTATAAGCAAAAATACAAATTGCAAATAATCATAATCTGCGAAAGTCAAGCAGTGGGAATTATCTTTTTAGTTAGAAAATAACAGTTATGTTAAATTTATTTAATAAGGCATCTAACAGCCTCTGTTGACATTGAGTGAAACACTCTGTCACACTGTGGATGTGACAGCAATTCCCGAGCACATACAGATGGAAATAATTGAACTACAGTGCAATAATGAACTAAGAAAGAAGTTTGATGATAGTTCAGTATACCAGTTTTATAAGAAGCATGTATCAGTAACAGTGTATCCAAAACTCTCTGCTCATGCAAGGAAAATGATGGCAGTGTTTGGTAGCACATATGTATGTGAGCAGCTTTTTTAAAAAATGAATCTAGTTAAAAACAATCATAGGTCTTTACTTGCTGATGAACATTTGGAATGTACCCTGCGTGTAGCCACATCATCCATACAGTCTGATATTGATGAGTTGGTGTCCCAAATGCAACATCAACCATCTCACTAGGGTAGCCTTTCATTTGCTCATTAATGATTAGGAAAATGTCTGTGTTTGATAATTCTTATGTTAATGATCCCAGTTAACCAATAATAAGTAATTATTTATGTTTGTACATTATAATAATAAGGTACGGTAGCCTTTCATTTGCTCATTTATATTAAGGAAAATACTTTTGTTTCAGACAATTCTTATTTTTGTGACCCCAATTTAAATAAAATCAGTAACAAACTAATTAGCTATCTTTATTAGTATAATCTCACATAATATGTCTTCGATCGTAGTAAATAGCATGAAATAGTAAGGTTATGTGGCCCTCCATACCAACAGAGTCGTGACTAGTGGCCCTTTGGGAAAAAAGGTTGCACACCCCTGCATTATAGTATTCACATGCTCCATTTAATTGGGTATGATAGTCACTTGTATGAATGTGCTTCATTTCAAATAGGTTACAGAAAGCCTCAAAGTGCCTACTTGTAAACTGAATTCCATTCTCAGAAGTGACCTGCTCAGGAGAGCTGACCCTGGAGCAGATTTCAAATAGGGCCTGAGCAACTGCTTCGGTTGTGATAGAAGACAGCGGCACTGCATCTGGGTACCTTGTTGCCAGGTCGATGTATATCAGGAGGAATTGTTTCCCTGTGGATTAAGCCGGATTATTAGGACCTAATATGTCAATAGTGACCTTGGAAAATGGCTCCGTTGAGAGCTTTGTTATGCCCATGGGAACTTTCGGTACCGGTGCTGTAGAGGTGGATTGACAGACAGGGCAGGAGCCCACGTATCTGTCTACCTCGGCGTACATATTTGGCCATGTAAAAGCCTTCTGAAGGACTTGCCGAGTTTTGCTTTGCGTCTGTGTCCACTCAGAGGTAAATGGTGTGCCAAATATATAGCCTGAAGGCATCAAGAAGCTGGCACCATCTTTAGTCACATGCCTACGAAGAACTCCATCTTCAAGGGTGTAAGTGATCTGGTCTCTCCTCTTCCCGTGAAGGTCCTTCCCTCGGTGGCCTGTTGCAGCCAGCGATTGAGGCTGGAACAGGAAGGCTGCAGTTTAGCAATGTCTGGACTGGACTTCAGTGGCTCTAGAGGTGCATCATGTGGTAAAGGAATTGGAAACTCTCCGCGTTCCACATTACAGGTACTAACTGCGGCAGACTCAATGGAGTCAGTTGGAGAATCGTCCAAATTCCTGGCATCGGAGAAGGGAGTTGCTGCTGAAATGGCTTGTGGTGACTTCGCTGAGGGATGTTCCAGTGAGAAATGTCCTTATGGTAGAAGTCAGCCTGGAAGATAGGAGCTAGGTTCAGTACACAACCCAGCAAGACAGGGTACATAAGTCCAATCACTGCCACAGCTTGGGCTTTTCCCTTGTAGTATTTTCAATCCAGGTCAATGACACAGCAGCGTTGTATTTGAGGTGTTACTTCAGCAACCAGCACACGAATGACTTTGCCGGTGAAATCTTCATCCACGAATCTCTCGTCAAAAAAAAAATGACACTGGCCCCTGTGTCGAGGGCTATATCAGCTTCCACACCATTTATGGTTCCTGGGCATTTTGGGATCATCTCCGGATCATCATGCTAGGCGAATTCCACTTTGACAAGTTTGTACGGAGGTTCCTCGGAATTATCCTCAGTGGTCCTTTCTGGCCTTGTTTCTACAGCATGGGCCGAGTGAGTGACCAGATTGCTATGCGGGCTGCCGCTGTGAGAGGGAGTAAGGTGGCTCTTATAGTTTGGTTGAAAACCCTGGGAAGGTGGAGAAGAGAATTGGCCCTTGCCTCTGAACTGCTGAGGCTTAGGTCTTACCGAGTTATCCTTCTTGAGTGTGGGTGCATGGCCGTAATAAGGCTTAGGAGTGTGAGGAGGATGAGCTGGACGATGGAAGTTCTGCGAGGGGCCCTTGTTCTTCTGTATTGGAGGGGAGGCCTCTTATGAGGCTGGTCCCCATTTCCGGGTGAAGGATCACGGTCTGGGGTTCCCGCTCGAAGCCGAGCAAATGCAAGCTCATGTTCGCGTTGTGCTTGTGCCTGCACCCGTTCGTAATTGTGTTGGGCTTGTGCCTGTGCCTGGTCGTAATCGCATTGGGCTTGTGCCTGTGCCTGGTCATAATCGCGTTGTACTTGGTCACTTGCTTTCTTCTCCAGCTCAGCTTGGCGTTCAGCCATCTTGTCATGAGCCCATTTGAGGAACTTCGGTCCTGAAGGACGACCGAGTTTCTCACCCATAGCAATCATCATGTCCAGGTGACGCACCTCATTGAATGCTTCGATGGTTTCCTGTGACTGCCTGGTTTCCATGTTAGTTTCCTGTAACTGCCCAGTTGCCATGGTGGTTTGCTAAACAGTCAATAATGAATTACCAAAACAAACAACCACAAAAAAAAAAATCTCTACAATAGTAAAAAAAAAATGAATGAACCACACAACACCAAGGAGAGCGAACAAAAATCAACACCACAGTTCAAGCTTAGCGCAACGATGTTCCCAAAACCTCACCATAAAAGTGACTCAAAATACAATCAAGTGCAACAGCAGCAAAATGTTGCTAAACAGTGCTTGAAACACTGGTAATACAGGATGGCAGTTGTGCCTGCTTAACAGCAATACGTGGCAGTACCTGCTTCTATGGTGCAAATGAAAAGAATGAGAAACAACGACTTTTACCGACAAGCACCCAGTGTCAGAGAATACAAACAAGTAAAGTATAGCGGTCGTGGCTGCATATGAGCGCGTATATGGCAGTACCCACAAATAAAATGTCGTAAGTAAAATTCCGGAGTGTTGCCAAAAGGGCACAGATCCTATGCAAAATACACCAAAGATAAGATAACGGCTTACAAGGCAGCCAGATTACACATGTGTCTACTAATAATGAGAAAATTTATTTTTGAGTGACAACTCAGACACATGAAGGGCTTAGCCTAGGCTCAATAAACGACACCAAAGTTTTTCTTCCCAATCTATGGGCTGTCAATGCTTGAATATAAAACTCATTTATAAGCAAAATACTTAATATGCTTACTCCCAATTCCTAAATCCCAAAGAAATATAAAAACTTCTTAACAAGTATCACCCTTTAACGGATATATAAAAAACTAATGCTTTAAAACTCAATCTTATCATGCAAATAAATGAGATCTTAAATAACACGTGTTCTCGTCATGCAAAATTTCTTAATTCTGTTACCCCATAATCTCATGCAGATTTCCTGAAATTTTGTTTACCAGATGGTAAACAAGAAAATATTAGTCACCAAAATAAATTTTGAAAATTAAATAATTTTTCTGATCCGCAACGTCTCTAGTGATAAAATTTTTGTGAACAGCCTAAGATTCATTCATTTCAATAATCCGATCCAATGGTAATCGTGTTTCATGTGCAATGTTAAAAAGCAAAATTAAAATATATTTATCAAAATCAGTCTGTCTGTTCAAATCCCTGTTCAGGTGCCAAATTCTTGTGGGAATGGGGAGGTTCTTAAGTTTCTGTTGTACTAAGGGGAATCAAAGTACTGAATTCGGTTAAGAGCTCACAAACAGACAGGACAGATATTACTGTACTTGAACACTTCACCCGTATACCACTACTTGGTTAAATGAAACTCAGAATTCAACTTTCTTTAAATTTTGAAAATGCAATGACACATTAAAAAAAACTGAATTAATTTTTGGAGCTGGAACAAATTTTTAAATTTAAATTTATGGAATGTTGCCTTAAATCCCAGAGGTGGTGAGCAAGATTTCGATTCCCGGCACCACAGATGGATGCAAAGTCTTTGGCCTCAACTCGACGTTCACTTCTGTCACACTGGCAGAGTAGAATAGAGGACACTGCAATTGCAGAAACCGAAACGACACACTGTTATTAATGGGAAAACCAAAAGCACGAACACACATATAATGAGTTTCCAATAATATTCTACTGGATGAAAATATATTGGTTAGTTAGAAATATTTATGCTACCGTAAGAGCGTACAAAACCATCAATTCTTTGCTGCTATTAGAGGAAAACAATTTATTCACAATAAATGAAGAATAATCAAGACAATTACAGTATCTATTCCTTAAATTGTTGGCAACCACAAAAGTTGCAATGCTTATTAAGGATTTGCAATTTATATGGTAAAACACTCTATATACGATAAAGGAAGAATCTACGAGATAAATACAATATTCATTCACTTTTGGTTGTCAGGAACTATTTCCAGTGAAAAAGGGCAAACCCACCTTTTGAAATATTTGCAACTTATAACTCAAAACACTTTATCCCCAATATATGAAGAATCAGCAAGTTAAATACAGTATGTATTCATTAAATTGTGGTTAACAAGGAATATTTGCAAAGCCTACAGGGTAAAATTACTCCTTAATTATTTTGCGTTTTAATGTGTTTCTTACCTGCAAGAATGTTAATAATCTTGTAGATAACTTTTATATTGCCGAGTGTAGGCCTCTTTATTATATGAATGTGTTAATATATCACATATCCCATTTTCGTCACAGATGACTTAGGATTAATAACAGGTATATAAAACACTCCTTCCTCAACAGGGTTTATTATGTAGAAAAATTTAATAATATGTTACATACATTTACGACTAATCAAATTACAAGAACAAATGAGAATCTACTT